>JAHZMV010006172.1:0-10989 GCA_027743765.1 Coecobrya sp. COE2
TTTATCACTTTTAAAACATTTGTTACACTTTTCACACTTAAAGTTTCGCACAGTAATGTGTACAACTTGATGAGCTCTTAAGTTGGAAGCTTGAGCGAACGATATGGAGCATTTATTACATTTAAATGGTTTTTCGCCCGTATGGGTCATCATGTGAGCCATCAAGGATGCCGTGGTAGCAAAGCATTTTTTGCAGAGATTACAACCATAAGGCCGTTCATTCGTGTGGACACGCATGTGCACGACTAGATGCGTGTTTGTCCGGAATGCCTTTTTGCAAAGTTGGCAAATGTGTTGTTTAATTGCATCTGAGTGAATTACTCTGTGTATGTTCAAGTAGGAAACGTGTGAAAAGCACTTTCCACATTCAGAACAGGAATGTAATTTATTTTGAATGTGTGTTCGTGAATGTAATTTGAGGCGGTATTTGGAGAAAAACTTTCTGTTGCACTCATGACACTCGTGATTTTTGAGCTTTTCATGTACTCCACGAATGTGTACGTAAAGATTATTCTGTCCAGCGAATTCATTGTCACAAATTTTGCATCGGAATGGTTTTTCTTTTGTGTGGGATGTTATATGGGTTTCAAACTGTAGTCTAGTTAGGAACGATTTATTGCAAAATACACACTGGAACGGTTTGATGCTTAAGTGAATCCTTTTCTTGTGTATTGTCATTTCTGAATTCGTGACGAATCCCATTTGACATATGTTACACTTGTAAAACTTTTCTCCAGTGTGTCTTGCAATATGACCTTTTAGGTCATGCTTAGCCCGAAATTTTTTAGGGCACAGTTGACATGGGAAGGGTCTTTCTCCAGTGTGAATAAATTGGTGTGATTTAAGAGTTCCTAGCATCTTGAAATTTTGTTCATAAAAATTGCATTTGAAATGGCAGATATCTGAGTGAACACTCTGAAATTTACAAAGATGTTTTAGCAATGTAAAAGTTATAATAGATTTGTAAATGTTTTATTGGTGCAGTCGAAACTAATACTACAATCACCAACTTACCTTTGAAAAGTTGCCAAATGGCTTTGACGTATATATTTGTTCCAAAAACACTTGGATAATTTCTATCCCCACATGAAAATAATAGTTCATGTATTTTTATGTCTTAATACCATATGATGCCTTGTGTTTACAACTGGTATGCTTTGTTAACAACATCAGAATATTCTGGATATAATATACGAGAACACAATAACAAAACGAAAAATTGTAAATTCAATAATGATTTCAAAATCAAAATTTACTTTATTTTTAATGGATCATTAATTACTGACACTAAGGATTTTTTGTACAGAATGTTGTTTTCTCTAAATAATAAATCGAGCAAGTTAAAAGCGAGCTTGGAGCCTTTTCAAAAGCTGTTTACAAATATGGTATAGGATAACCGAATGAAACAAGTGCAACAAGTGGAACACAGCTGTACATGTGCAAACAAACAAACATCCAATTGTGGTAACATTTTATAGAATTTTGATTCAGGTATGTATAATATAGATAGGTACCAGCCGAGCCTAGTGAACAAAAAAACCTGTTGCTAAGCCGTGTTCATTTCAGATATCCCAACATACATTTTATTGGGCTAGGTAGAAAAAAAGTAGGTAAAACGCATTTCAGCTTTTGGATTCTCTGAAATATGCATTGTGCAATTAGGGTTGCTGGCCGCTGGTAAAAGCATGGTAAAGAGCCAAGTCTATCTACTCTACTCGTTTCTTGATATTCAAAAAAATGTTATAAAACATCGGTAATGTACGTCGCAATTCAAATTGTCAATTCTCTGCTTGTTATTGCAGATCTGCATACTTTCCACCTATGCACAAGCACTAAACCGAGTAAGGACTATATTTTATTCTATTTAATGTATAGTATAGTAGGTATGTGACAACAATAACTCATACAATAAAATGCTCCCAAATAAGTCGCAAAACATAATGGCATGCTACGGTTTAAAATTTAACGGATGAAATATTATTAAATATTTATTACCTTTTGGATTCCAGTTTAATACAAGCTATTCTTAATAATCATCATAATTCTAAAAAAAATAATTTATTCACGTAAATTACATTCAACATTTCTAGTTCATGCAGAATTGAAACATTTGTCAATTTCTTATCTTGTAAATTTCTAAGATAACTAAATATACATTAATAGGTATGTTAGATGTCGTATGAGAACTGCAAGTCTAATCAGTAATTTACGTTTGCACAGATAAGATTTCTATAGCCAGAAAAAAAACTATTGTTTTCTTATACAAAAAAATTGTTTAACGAAGGAACAAGTGAACAAAACAATAATATTATTCCCGTACAGATATAAAAATCCTGACAAATATTGAACAAAAATTATAGTAAATATAATACAAGCGGGATCTTCGTGCTGGAATCTGGCAGCAACTTTCTATTTATGTGGTTGATATTTCCTGTGATAGGACAGCCTTGAGCTGGAAAGGCATTCTTTTCCACAGCGATTACAAATAAACGGTTTTTCCTCAGTATGTTTTCGGAGATGGCGAATAAAATAAGTATAATACGGAAACTCATTTTTTCCACAAAATATGCAAACAAATTCACCATAGTGAATTTTACTGTGGAGTTTGTAGTGTTTGTTCAGGTCACTTTTACTTTTATATCCTTTTTGACATTTGTCGCACACAAAACTCTTTACGGTAATGTGCACATTTCTGTGACTCCTTAACGATGCAGAAGTGCCAAATGATTTGGGGCATTTTGAGCATTTATATGGTTTTTCGCCCGTGTGGCCAGTTATGTGATTGGTTAATTCAGTACCAGTACAAAAAGACATCTTGCATAGGTTGCAGTTATATGGGCGTTCATGTATGTGGTGGAGAATGTGAATTTCCAGGTGGTGTCGATAATGGAAAGTCTTTGTGCAAAATTGGCAAATATGTTTCCTGAGTTCATTATGAACACGTTGTTTATGGGTCTTGAGATTTGCTTTGCTGGATAAACACTTTCCACATTTTGAGCAAATAAATTGTTTGCTATTTTTCCAATGAACTTTTAAATGTCGTTGCATTGTCGACTTTTCAAAAAACTTTCGTTTGCAGATTGAACACTCGTGATTTTTTTCTCGGTTATGAACTTGTCGAGTGTGACATGAGATTCCTGCTTTGGAAGCAAACTCCAATCCGCAAATTTTACAACGACATGGTTTTTCCTTAATATGTGACAAATAATGGCGTACCAGCTCCTTATTTAGGTGAAATGATTTAGGGCAAAATACACAAACAAATTGCCTTTTACATTGATGCTTGAAGTGAATCCGTTTGATGTGCCAAGACAGCTCATAATTGGTACAAAATGCGTTTTGGCATGTGCCACATTTGTAGGATTTTTCACCAATGTGTCGGGAAATGTGGCGCACAAGATGGGCTTTAATTTTAAATCGCTTTGGACAAAGTTGACACAAGTGAGGTGTTTCTCCGGTGTGAATAACTTGATGCGTCTTGAGACTATTTTTTGTCTTGAAGTTTCGGTCACATGTGATGCATCCGTAGCGTCGTTGATCTGAGTGAGTGAATTGGTGGAGCTTCAGGCGTGAAGCTGTTATAAATTCCTTAGAACACTGACCACAGGAAAAGGGCTTTTCTCCTGTATGGTTCCGTAAATGCAGCTCAAGCAGTGATACAATTTTGTAGGATTTTTTACAAAACTGGCATTGAAACTTATTTCCATTGCGGGTCACAAGTTCATCTTTATTTGTAAGTTGTTTAGGTAATGCCATTTTATAGTATGTGAAGTATTTGGAATGAATATAGTGACCGTATAGAAAATTATTTTTGTACTTTTTCAGTTTATGAAACACAAGCAAACTTTCCACACGAAATCTAAGTTGCTGCACACAATGGCGTTGTCAAGTGACAGGAAATTTAAATGATAACTTGTAATAAAACAGTCATTTATTTAATAAAACTTTAAATTTTTTAGCAGTTTGTTTTTGTTAAACGATAGTAAGGTTTTACAAATGCAAGATCCGTTGGTTGTTGTTGCCTGTCTGAATTGGAGCCTGTTCACAGCTTGTTTACAGGAGAATGTGAGACAAAATATGATCCTCATTCCTATCGCAAAGGAAACTCATTGCCGATTTTGTAAGCTTAAAGTGCTGAGTAGTAAACCAATTTCTTTTCTTGTAGTTATGTATGCACAGGTGCATAATGAATGCAGGTAGATGAATGTAAGCATAAGCAGGAATTTCAGAGAAATGAATTGAAGCAATGGTCATGCGATAAATGGCTGAGTATGTCTATGGGTGATTTTAACAAAGAATTGTACTTCAATCTCCGCTGAGGGTCAGGGGACGTGAAAAGAAATATAAATTATTTGGATTTCTGCACAAGCAGATTAGAATACTTCGGAGAAAATATGCATGCAATAATACAGATATGAAAATCACCTGCTTGACTTGTCTCTGCTTACATGACGTAAAATTTTTAAGTTTTATTAATAATGCTAAGTATTACGGAAAAAATGTAAAATATATGGGACATCATACATTTATATGCACACGAGAGAACATTTATTTATATTACAGATGTATATAATTTTGCTATCATTTGAACCTATATACCGGAGATAGTTAAATATTGAGCAGTAGTAACAGCAACCATTTTTTTAAATAATAAAAGTCATTTCACAGTCTTCAAGAAATTGGATATTACTCCGTTCTACAATTCATAATTAATATCACGATTCATAACTACTAAAATGATCATGCAAAATATGCAATGGATTCAATTTTCTCCAGACCTCGTACAAAAACATGACATTAAATCATTCCTAAAGTAGAACCACTAATGCACCAAATCAAGTCGTATACATTTTCTGCCATCTCAGTCAGAACTACACTAATCAACTATACAATGTTTGCTGTTTTATCTCCGGTTACCAGTAGAGAGAGTAAAAATTAAAATCTGCCACCAAATGCATTCATAATAAAACAAACTTGTCCACAAGCTCAGAAAATTAATCATGACAATAATCAAACTCTGACAATTGGCACAAAAATATTCTGTATAAGCAAACAATATGCTTACATTTGTTGACATGTTACAGAATTTTTACGTAGGCAGTCCAGGTGAGACTTCCACACATTGTCCTGTGACAGGTGAATAATTCTAAATAATCATAGTTTGCCATTATATTAATAAAAATGTGTCTTTAAAACTGTATTCAGAATTATGCAAATAATTAAGCTGTAAGACAAACACGGTGAACAACATTCAATGGACATTTTTATTTTTCGCAAAGCATTAAAACAAACATTATAGATTTTATTAGTGTGTTTAATTTATTGAATTTAATTATTTTATAAGCAATCAAAAGTTTAAATAAAAATCATTTATTATTTTTACATTCTAAATTTACTTGTAATAACGAAAATACAAAGACATAAAATAGCTATGTAAAAATGTAAATAATAAACTGACGATATACATAATAATGGAAATACTACAGTTGATAAAACACATGAGTCATTTTTGATCATCTTTGGTCCCAATTATTGTTGAGGTACATCATGATATGTAGAAGCGGATCACTTATTATATGAATCAATGAATTTATTAATATACTTCAGAGAAGCAAACTTGGACATTTGCAATGGAGCAGAGTACCCCAAAACCTAATAAACTACTGGAATGTCATGTTATGATGTTGTATATGCATTCTTATACAATTATACACGCTACTGTTTATCATAAAACTACACTTTTTTGTACATTAAGTACTTACCATCCTCATAATATTTCATAAAATCCTCGGCCAAATTTCACAATATCGGTATCAAGACATTTGTTTGTGACAATTTGTTTTAAAACGCATTTTTGTTTTTGGTGGAAACAGAAAAAGATACATTTCAACATTTTAATGAAACAACTGGAATGATAAAAGCAGTTTACTTTCAGGGGTTCGCTGAATGCTCTTGGGTAATCTGCTTCCTTTTTATTATCTGCTTGTATTGCATCCGGATGTAGAGATATTCTCTGTGAAAATTGTACGACTGAAGAATAATGAGAATATTTCAACTTAATCTACTAACCAATGGCCGGAAAAAATGGTGAGAGAAAAGGATTAACTGGAACTGAGAATGTCCACATCTATCTCTTATTTCAGCTTCCTGCTTATTCAACACATTCATTCGTTTTAAAATGATATTTAACAAACAATATCCGGTTTCCGTGTATTAGTTTCAAACTGGCTTCCTTTCCACATCAATATCACAATTCATTTGCTAATTGACTTCTATCGCAAAAGAAACAGAATTTATTTGCTGCTCTTGCCTCCGTCAAAATTAAATCAGCAAAATGAATACTCCGATATTCTGCTTATTATTGCAGATTTGCATAGTTTCCACTCATGCACAGGCACTAAACCGAGCTTCGTATGGCGAGAATTGCAGCAAGGATCTTCGCTGTGAATTCAGAAATGTGCTCACTTGTGCCAACGGCGTGTGCGAATGTATGATGCCAGATACCATGGTTTTCGAGGAAGTTTCTGGAAATTGTGTCACGTTGGCTGGCGAGAGATGTCAATACAATTCAGTGGAAGGAGAAACCACATGGATGGAAGAAGTCCCATGTATTTCAAATGCTCTCTGCCGGAACGGAATTTGCGAGTGCGATAAAGTTCACTATGAAATTGCAAATGGCTCATGTCTCCCAAAACTGGATTATGGAAATGATTGCCTCAGTGATAAAATGTGTAATGGACAAAAACATTTAATTTGTGGAGTGGGTAAAAAATGTATTTGTTCCAACAACCGTGTTTTGTCAAATGAAATTTGCATTGTACTCGCAGGACAATTTTGTTTACCAAACGATACGTGCACTGAGAATTCTATTTGTTCAGCGTCACAAGGTACTCCTATGTGTACATGCTTTCACAATTACTACCAGGAAAAAAATATGACATGTCAACTACAGAAAAATTATGGTGAAACATGTGATGGACATGACCATTGCATTGCAAGCGTGCAGACTTCGCAGGGTTTTGATTTACAAACTTTTCTTGTCTGTGCTAAAGGAAAATGTCAATGTGACGAAAGGAAGTCAGTTTTTGATATCAGTAGAACTTGCAAAAAATATTGGGGACAATTATGTGACAGTGACGAAGAATGTATTGCAGGTGCTACTTGTGCAGGAACTTGCCAATGCAAAACAGATTTTTATGAAGAAGTAACCAACAAAACCTGTCAATTGAAAAAAAGCTTTGGAGAGTTTTGCGAGTGGGATGCGCACTGTCAAAATAATTTACAGTGTAATCCTGAAGTAAATACATGTGCTTGTAAGCATGGAAACGAATTCCATCCTGACAAAAAACAATGTGTTGTTTCTGCTGGACACATATGTAACGAAAATATATATAGTTCTACATCATTTTCGAAAGCTTGTGTACCTCATGCAAACTGCGGATCGATTAAGTATTTCGATAACGAGCTCAGTACGTATACCTACAAATGTACATGCAATGGCGACACAAAAAAATCCATGGGTTCTGGTGGATACTGTTACATCAAAGAAAATGGTGCTTGTGATGGGGACACTATCAATACAATAAGATTAAATACTTGTTTACCCGGTCTTCTTTGCAGGGATTCAGTTTGCGTTTGCCCGTATAAAGGTCATCACATATTTAATCGTACGATTGAACGCTGCATTAGTTACGTTGGAGCTCCTTGTGATACAACTGCTGACTGCCTGGATGAAAATGCAGAATGTTCTTCTGAAACTGGAATAAAACAATGCAAATGCAAAAAGCGCTTCACACAGGTTGGAAGAACTTGTGATAGAGCTTATGGGGAAAGATGTAAATTTGGCGACAACAAACCAAAATGTGATCAGTATGGACCATTGGAATGTAGCCCTCGAGAAATCTGTGAGTGTTCTGAGCTTCAGATTTATGACAAGAAAACTTTAAGATGCAAAGGGTTGGTTGGAGCAATATGCACCCCCGGGGTTTTAGAAAGTGGGAATTTTTGTATCCATGGGGCAACATGCCAACGATTCCGTGGATTTCAGGAGACGTTGGGATTATGCACTTGCAATGATGGTTGGAAGACTGAAGCGAACAGGACGTGTTCAGCTCCGGTATTGCAAGTACGAACGGTGGATACATTGCAAAATATATTAGTTTGAACTAAACCAAAATACAAATAAAAATGCAAATAAAATTGTTGTAATTAATATTTATTTACATTATGTCTTCTTTTGGTGGGCGTTTATTAAAATATTTAAAATTTCCTTGCTTTTGATAAAAAGATAACAACCTGTAAACTAGTTTATTAAAATGGAAATGTATATTCGATTCCAATAAATGTTAAGCATATTCAATATTCTATTCATCATCGCTCTGAATTACCTAATTTGTCATTTAAATGAACACATATACATTCATATATTCAATTATAAAGTTTGAAATATTTCCCTTTCTACACCTTTGAATATCCAGTAATGTTTCCTAGCTATCAGATAGTTAAAGGGATGATAGCGTTAAAATCGTACATTGGTAGACTCATGATGTACATTTGTGGTGTCTGATATCCTCAAGACTATGGTTACTCAAATGTGGAGAATATTTAAATTCGTGGGAATACAGAAGACACGGGAAGAAGCAGTCGAGCGTCGATTTATGTGGTTCAAGCAGTGAAGGAAGGCGGAATATTTGCAAGATTATAGAATTAGAATTTGTTCTGCTTCTGTTATTTGCTTATATTTATAATTTGTTCTGGCAAGTTCAATAAAGGGTATGCAAATTAGTGCAAATAAAATAAAGCAAAAATTTCAAGTACAAGTTGGTTAACTTAAACAGAAAAAGGTTAAGCCACCTTGATAAAAAATATTATCAAACAGCCGTGATTGCCGGGTTGATAAGATTGTCTTTCACCACGTTTATCGTAAATATGGAAGACCAATGGTTGCTTTTGTGGCATGAATTGGAGGTTTTCTAGATGTTGTTTACATGGGAGCATGACACAAAACGGTCTACTGAATGCAATGGAAATGTTGATTGTTGAGATTGGGAGTGACATGAGTTTTTTTGCGTGGCATCAGCCGTTATATTTTCTTTCAGTGTTCGTATGGTATATGTGGGAAAATTACTGCATGAGATGGATTTTCATAGCATGTATGGAAGCAATAGTCATATAACGAACGACTTGCAATGTTATGCGTAGAATGTACGACTGAAGAATGTTGAAAAAATCATATTATCTGCTAAAACATGTGAAGCACATATTCGTTGAAACAAAAGCGAATAAGAACGGAATAACTAGATCTGCGGATATTGACAATTATCGCAAATACATACAAACTTCCTGTGTATTCAATATGAACATTTTTGGTTGTATTTATTTTTGTTCATTTCATACATAAATCCTTATCTGGTATCCAAGTACAAAATCCAAAAATTACAAATTTCCACTTTCTCTGCACATCGAAATCAAAACTATTGTGATAACTGACTTCGAGCGAACTAACAAGGTTTTATTTACTGCCCTCTCATCCATAAATATTAATTCATAAAACAGTCCAGAAAAATGACAAAAATCCTATCCAAAATTCTAATTACTTTTATTACTTTTGAAATACTCCTTTTAGATTATCTTATAATATTATTATTGTTTTTGTATTATAGTTTAGTTTATTATTAATGAATTTTCAAATACTCAGGGCAATAGACAAGGCTGACCAAATGGAGAATTATCAACGTTATCCCATATTATTGTGATATCCAAAATATTTGGAACCAGATATGTGATATTTTTTTAACCTAATTGATGATGAATCCATAAAACGCATGAAAGAGATATGTACAAATGTACCTTATTTATACATTTATTTTGGAAATCCGAACAAAACAAAAAAACCTATTGCCTATATTACATTTCCGGATGAATAGTTTTTAACTACGATTAGCATTATATTAGACATTTTTAATTCGACCAAGACATTATGTGATTATGTATCTATTACATTGATACTGCAAATATATATGAATGCTGGTGAATTAAAACATATCGACAGAAAAATTCCTATTTGAAACTTTCTTTTCTAATGTCAATTGTAACTGCAGCTTTTGAATCAAATGTAACAAATATACTTTCCAAATAATCATAATAATATATAATCAAGTCTTCGATAAAAAAAATCAATCCGGAAATATGGTCTGAAAACACATTGTGACATTTTATCCTCGGGAAAGTATTATTTTGTTGAATAGTATTATTATAAGAGAAAATAATTTATATACTTTGCCGTATTGAAGAGAGCATTACACGCTTTCAGAAAAAAAATCATGAATTAACAATGGCAGTTTTTATGCATGCGCTTGACCACAAATCAACAAATATTTTTAGTTTGTTACGTTCATAATAATTAAGACCAATAGCTCACGTGTCAGGAAAAATATATCACGGAATGGTGGTATCCAAAACATTGTGTTGATTGTCATTAAAGCGTTTGTGACTCATAAAAATGCACAGACATGTTTACCTTACATGAACTTATCAGATCAGATCAAAACAAACTCGCGTAAGGAAATGGTCTAGGTATGTTACACCTGGACAATGGTAAATGCATGGTTACGTTTTGAGAGTGTCTCATGAAATATTTTCCATATAAACAAAAGCAAAAATGCCATTTGGTCAACTTTATGTATATTTGATCTTGATCTTTGATCTTTGGGACTGTCCAACTAACGAACCGTAGCATTTTCGTAGAGCACCAATGCTTTCCTATTAACTGGAAACTAATAATCCATTCCAAATAATGGAATGGTCTATCGTGAGACAAATAAACTGGAAAATACAACTTTGTATATAAAAAAGAAATCCCTTATCATAAAGCAGAGATATTACTTGTAAGGTTACAATAAGGCGAGCCAGCCGGGTCTAGCTTGACAGTTCTCGTAAGATCACTCAAGTTAAGCAACGGCCTCTACTGAAACTGCTTGGATGGGTGAC
>JAHZMV010006174.1:0-11923 GCA_027743765.1 Coecobrya sp. COE2
GAGTTGTGTTTTGTGCATTGCATTCTGTTACGTAGGAAATCTGCTATCCAAAGGATATCATTACTATTAATATTTAAATTTCTTAAACAATCAATTAACACATTTTGGTCAACAAGGTCGAAGGCTTTTGATAAGTCAATTAACACAATTATGACATATGTATTCCTTTTATCTAATGCTTTTAGAAAAAAATCGTAAAGCGAAACTAAATAGTGAGTAGTGGAGGATTTTTTAATTGCTCCGTATTGGGATATGTTGAGCTTATCTATTACTTGCTTATAAATTCTGTTGTACATAAACTCCTCCATAATCTTACTGTAGATATTCGTTTGTGTAATTGGTCTCAAATTTTGTATCGTTATGCTGTCAGTGACTTTTGGAATTGGAGTCACATAACCTTTTTTCCATTCACTTGGAACCACATTTTGCTTATAACTAAAATTAATTACGTGCGTAAAAAACGGAACAATGTGAACAGCAGCAAACTTAAGGAAGCGACTTGGAAGCGCTCCTGGTACATTAGATTTCTGAATGTTTAATTTATCAAAACATTTTAGGACAGCCAGTTCATTAACATACAAGTAGTCACTGTCAGAGACTTCAAAGTTAATTTTTTCTGCTATTGGAACGTAACGACTATTTATTTCTGTAAAATGATGATTTATCTTATTCAGTGTAGTGATAAGGCTCGAATTATCACTTATGGCTATTTGTTCAACAGGATAAGTTTTTGCTTTAAGGTTACAGATATGTTTAACAATTGAATGAATTGTTACTGGTTTGTTAACTAGCTTGGTTTGGAGTTGTTTATTATAAACTAATTTGGCTTCTTTTACTTTTTTAATTAGATTGAGTTTAAAATTTGCATATTCATTACCGTCTTTTCCTATTTTCTTTAATTTACGAAATTCAGCTGACAAAGATGGTGTAACCCATAATTTATCATTTTGGTTCACGCGTTTTTCTTTTTCTGGGAAGGTCACCAAAAGGGCATTTGTCATTATTACATTCATATAATCTACTTTAAAGTCAATTGAGTTAGACTGGTAGAAAGGCTGCCAATTAGTATTCTCAATTAACTCGGAAAAATTTGCAAGATTTTC
Source organism: Coecobrya sp. COE2 (assembly GCA_027743765.1). Lineage (NCBI taxonomy): Eukaryota > Metazoa > Arthropoda > Collembola > Entomobryomorpha > Entomobryidae > Coecobrya > Coecobrya sp. COE2. The sequence goes on from JAHZMV010006174.1 coordinate 1,104, forward strand.
AGTGTTGTAATCTCTATACTTAATTACCTTATACTGGCTACACTTTCTAATTAGGCTGCATGGTATAAACTCAACACAAACGTGAAATGGATATATAAGGATTCCTGATATAAGGATTACAGCAATTACAACAACAACAATGTTTCCACTAATCTGAGTCTCCGTTATCGTATCAATTTCCCCATTTTCCGACCTTATAAAATTACTTAAGATAACATCTTGCCAGCATTCAAAAACGCCTGATCCCGTCAAACTGCTCAGTCCTCTAGCTATACGTGGAGGAACTACACCAGTCATATCGAAGGTTTAATATTTCTGATAGTTAGTTTCCTGCCCGCACGCTCATATACTTTTTGATTCATACATTTTGAGACTTTATTTTCCAAGAATATTCATGAGCTACATAAGTTGTGATTATAACTGTTGACTTGTCGCATTTACTATCTTGATAAATTAGAAGCGGTTTATATCGGATAAAGTAGTTTTTGCTCAATTAGAAGCTCATCTAACCGACAATAATTATCAACTCCTTTCATTAGACCAAAAATTATTTCCAGATTTTGAATATATTTAGAGGCTTTAACAACCGACGGTAAACCAGTACAAGTGGGTAGAATTGTAAGTACAACCGCAGTTAACAAAATTGTATCCCGACACCATTTATCATAAATATTCAAAAACTCTTCAAGCGGTAATTTGTCGCAACCAGGACGACCACAACTAAGAAAACTGAAGGTCCTTAATTTGTCTCGTTATTGGTATAGGTGATCGTGGGGAGGGTCACTCGCGGTATCATAATCCAGCAGCTCTATCACTGACATTGCCTCCTATTTACCAGATTTTGGAAGTTTCCCATTGTGACAAACCTTTACAGTTCCACTTACGCTTACCTCACACGTAAAGTTTGCTAATATACTGTACCATTTTTGTCCATATAAATGCACAAGCTGGTCAGCCACTGTGCCAAAAAGAAATTAAAAGTTTGACTCTCTATATTGCTTTTCCGTTGAGCTATCTATGAAAATCTAGGTTTCACCCAAGTATAGTTGAGCGGGCAATAGAGATATGGAAATTATATGCTGTTAATAAGGGAAAGAATGTAACAAGAAATACTTCACATTTTTCCGTCGATGTTTTGGAAGAAGATGAGAATCTACTTTTAAAAAGTTTGCTAGTGTCAAAAGAAAGCTGTGGTTGTATCCCATCACAAAACCAGGCATAATGCAAACCGTGTTCAGAAGACAAATGCACACAGACTTCACGACATGGAATTAGGGGAAGAGAAGTAATTTGTTCCTTATCATCGATTTGCATTTAATGGCATTATTCCTCCAAGTCTTATTAAAAGGTATAAGTGGATGCGTGGGGCATTTATTTTTGAATGGTAGCTAGCGTTTCTCGGTGAAAGTTTAAAATGGGGAGAGAAGGGAAGGAAGCCACTTGTGGCACCAACAATGGCGGCAAATGTTCTTGTAACGTTTGCGCTTCTCGTCTTTGGTCTTTCTTGTGGCTTGGCGGTTTTTGGTATGGAAATTTCTAGATTCTTTTACGAATTTGTAAAAATTCTTTGTTGCGATGTTGTTGTTGCTGACAGAAAATTCGCCAAATTAAAACAAATTTTAACCAAATGCAGCTGCACTTCTGCTTGTGGATGGTTTAAAAAATGTGGGTTTATTAAATCGTGAATCCGGAAATGATATAGTAAGATTTTACGGAATTTAAGTTAATGACTCATAGTTAACACCATTGCTAGGCTCAATGTAAAATTATAAGTCGTATAGGATTCCACAACAATGAGGAAAATAATATTAACTAGTCAGTAATGGGAAAACATTTTAAGGTAAATAAAACAGTTTCAAATTCAGATACGTCTGGTTTTGGAATTGTAAACATAACAGTGTAAATAGGTTGATTCAGTTAGTATTGCACGTTCAAGTTCAAAATTCTAATCCCAACCAAAAGTAATTTCCTGCATAAGATATTGATTTTGTTTTAAGCTCTGATAAGCACAACATATTTTACACTTAACATTTTATGTCATATTGGGTAGGAGCTTTTACTTCTGATAAGTGGTCTGAAACGAAATAAAATATTTTAGCATTTTACATCTGGAAAACGATTTATTATTGTTATTACTTCAAAGTGATATTAACATGCATTCTGGTGTTAAAGTCAATGAATGAAGATACTGCGTAAGATTGTATTCAACCAAACCAACTCTTTTGTTCTCGAGATGTGTTAATTAGGTAATCGGAGCCATAATGATTTTCGGTTCTACGGCAAATAACGTCAAGCAGGAACATGATCTAACTAATGAAAATTTTTCTACCGATGTTTAATAGGAAGATAAAACGTTGCTCCTAAAAAGTTTAGTAGAGTGCAAAAACAAAGCCATCGTTCTACCTTGCCATATAATCAGATATTTTGGCAATCTTTTACGGAATGAATCTAAGGACAGTGCTGACCAGCTGGAGTAAGGGGAAGAAGAGTACTTTATTCCTTATCATCAGTTTAAATTAACTGGAATTATTCCACGGGCCATTATCTGGCGGTATGAAATGATGCGTGAGACATTCATTTTTGAATGGTGGCAAGGATTTTTAGGAGACAATTTGCAATCTGGAGGAGATGAAAGGAAGGCAGTGATAGTTCCAACAATGGCAGGAAACGTTCATGTAACATTTGCTCTTCTCGCCTTTGGTCTATCCATTGGAATTGTTGTCTTTAACATAGAAAATATAAACTTAATATTAACATTCATGAAAATAATTGTTTTCGAGACCACAAGGAGCTTACATGCATTCAAGTTAGAAGGTTAGAAGGTAGACCAGAGTTTTCTTCAGGTCCATGTGTGGAGAAATTAAGAAAGACGTGCATGCTATATCAGCGACAATTGAACCTGAAAATTATAATATTCAATTTTTTCTACATTTGCCTTCAGAAATATTATTTCAGTTGATACCTAAAGATCTAATTCTGACTCTGGGTATTCGTTTCATAAAACAAATGCAATCAATCATACTGCTCATTGCTCATCATTCATCTTTAAGAGAATCAGTTTCTGTTTTTGGGAGTAGACTAAATATAAGTAGTGGTTGTATGCATAGTCCGATCTTTTACTCAGATAATTCTAAGGGGTAAATTCATAGCAATCATTTTCCAATTTGTATGTTTCTGAATTTAATTGTTTTTTCCAAGATATCTGATTTCTCAAAAGGATGATTGTTTTTCTCCAGTAAATTGTTTTCCTCAGTTAATTGTTTTCTCCAGTTAATTGTTTTCTCCAGTTAATTATTTTCTCCAGTTAATTGTTTTCTCCAGTTAATTGTTTTTCTCCATTTTATTTGTTTTATCCAGTTATTTGCTTTCCTAAAATACTTCTGTTTCCTAAAATTAACTGTTTTTCTCATGTTATATATATAGACCACATAAAACTTACTTATGACGAATTTAACATATTTGAATCTTAGTAAAATTTTGAGTTTTTTAATTCAATCATTATTATACAAAACCAAATTTGGTTTATTTATCTGTACAGAAACATAATGACCAATATGTTAAGCTGGTCTTCTAGCTGAGCTTCCGATTCAATTAAATAAATTATTAGCACTTCACAATGTATTATGCAATGAGTAATATTTGGTTCATTTTTTCTAATTATTTGCATATTTTTCAAAGTTATATTCCTTCATTTTGTTAATAAAATAAGTGTTATCTTACATGAGGCATCTCATTTCTGTTAGTTAATCTTATTACGGCAGGTGTTATGCATTTCTGCATTCAGTTTATTCTGATGATCACAACACTGATTTATAATAGAATGAGGCAACGAATTTTTTGAAAAAGGGTGTACTGTAAAACGTTTTATATACTAACAATCAGATATTTTAACCTGTCGAACAATCATGTGATGGCTTTCATTGTTGTTACCCTACTTGATGTTGCCATTACTAAACTATAATGCCTTATGTGACGGGAACGATTTTAGTGGCAAAAAATGGTAATTCTTTGAAACATGTAGTGGATTCCTTTAAGAAATAGGAATACCAGAAATTGAATCGTCGTTAAAAGTTTCCTAAAACCAAAAACAGAACATGAAAAAATCAAAACGTAAAATGAATGACATACGGCCAGCATTGAGTTTCCAATTTCGAACAAAAAACATATGGACCCAGTACATATACCAAATGCAAGGATAACAAAAATCACCAAAATATTTCCACTCATCGTTGGCTCCGTCAGCTCATCAAAATTAACATTTTCCGACTTTGTAAAATTACTTAAGATAAAGTCTTGCCACCAATCAAAAACACCCGATGCCTTCAGACGGTTCAATCGTGTTACTATACGCGGTGGAACTAAGCCAATCATATCAAAAATATAGGATTTCTGATAATAAGTTTCCTTTCCTACATTCACGTAGTTTTTGATAGATGCGTTTTGTGACTTTATTTTCCAAGAAATGTCATGGGCCTCATGAGTTGGGATAACAACTGCCAACTTCTCGCAATTAATAACTTGATCAATTAGAAGTTGCTTATATCCTTTCAGTATTTTTTGCTGAAATATATCAATTCGAATGCCAGCATAACTTTTACGTGGAAGCTCTTCAAAACGAGGTATTTATCACTTGGTATGCTAGTGGATGAAATTGTGTGTGATCCCGCACGAATTTATCAGATTCGGATATAGTTTTACCTGCGAGAACCCAATGTCTATCTACACTGAATAAATATACTTCGTAGTCCTTGGTTGTTGCAGAAGCCTCTCCAGTGTTATATTTGAGGTCATGCCAATACGAGCCATCATCATTAGGAATCGCCCGTATTTCGTCAATTTTATTATAAATTGAATAATTGTCAGCGACCAGTTCACTAAAATAATTGTATGACAAAATTCTTCTCGGCTGAATAATTCGAAACATGTTGTCCCCTTTGTATGCGTTACTCAGCACAATTGCAGCAACATTCACTGCTATAGTTACAAGGAGTAGTTTTTTCTCAATTCGAATCACCTCTGACCGACCGCAAGTGTCAATTCCTAACATAAGTCCAAAGATTCGTTCCAGATTTCGGACATATTTGGATATTTTAACAACAGACGGTAAACCAATGCAAGTAGGTAGAATTGTTAGTACAACCGCTGTCAACAGAAATGTGTACCAACACCATTTGTCATAAATATTCAAAAACTCTTCAAATGGTAATTTGTCATAACTACGACGACCACAACTAAGGAAACTGAAAGACATTAGCCTGTCAGCTAATTGAAATAGGTGGTCGTGTGACGCGTGACCGGCCGTATAAAAATCAACCAGAGCTATTTTGGACATTGACTCTAATTCACGAGATTTTGGAACAAGTTTTCCATTGTCACACACTTTATCAGTTCCATTTGCCTTTACTTCGTAGGTGAAGTTCACCAATATACTGTACCACTCCTCAACATACAATTGAGCAAGTTGCTCAGCTACTGTAGCAAATGGGAATCCAAATTTCGAGTTTTTTATATTGCCCTGGCATAGACCCATCTGTCCGTAAAATTCATAGTTCAAATTTATTGGTATCTGTTCCATCGGCTCAAGTAATAATTTATCATCATATCCCGGAAAAGCCAACATTTCTACAAGCGGCTTGGATAATAAATCTATTGATATATCAGAGGTTTTCACCATTTTCCTTTGAGAAGAAGGAATTGACAACATACAGCCAGGACAGAGTATGTGAACCAAACGTAGATCTAATTGGTGCCTACCAAATTTCGGGTACTTTTGTGAAACTGGGCCACCCATTATTGCAACCACGATAATATCATGTGAAGCCACACTATCTAACTGATGTTTCCAAATATCAATGGAGTCCTTGTAAAGCTCTTGATCATCCGAGGTATGATCCATTGGCCAAATGAAAACCTGTATAATCTGTTTCAAAAATTGTAATCGACCGTGAGGATATGCAGAAATATAAGGTAATGGTGGAAACTTGGAGTCAATTGGAATCTTTCCGTCTATCCTTTTCATTTTGTACATAAATAGAATAAATTCTAGCTGACTGTTCCAACGGGAATTTGTTGATAAACTTGACGTGATAAGCGGCATACAGTAATCTTTGCTAAAGTGTTCATAGTTGATTGCTCCAGCTAAATTTTTTGAGTGAGCGCACCTAATAAATCCATGCATCACATTTACGGATGAAATTTCAGACAATGACCCAATCTTCCTTCTCTGTGGCTTCCAGTCGCCGTAAAAACGGTAGACAACATCTGCTTCAAAGGGGCGTCGTAATATTATAGGATAGGACATGGGAGAAATATCAAAACCGCAATAATTGTCGATGAGAATTTGAGGGCTTTTCAATGCTAAAACGACCGCAAAGCTGGTAAGATTGACGGATGAATTTTGTTGTAATTTCATAACTATATTTGTTCCATGGCAGTTGAGAGAATTTTTTCTGGTACCGTTAAATTTAGTTACCGGGTTTTTCTGCTTGTGCTTGTGAATGCATGTGAAGGGATCAATATTGATCAAGAACAGAATAGCAACTTGCAACAACGCCATTTTAGAAACTTCCCATATAGTTTATTTTTCAAGTATATTTATTCTTGTCGTTTCCAGAATACGAAATAGAACAGCACTAAATTAGCTTACAAATATTGTACAATATATACGTTGTGTTGTATCGTATGGCTTACATAGAAATGGAGAAAGGTTCGCGTCGTGAAAACATCTCATTAAATATGCCCATCCTATTAAGTTTACATCCTTTGAAAATTGATTTTCTAGTTGAATAAAATGTATTGATGTTCAGTGATGATGTGTTTGAATGTTAGATGAATATTTTCAGTATTGCCAGTAGCAAATTTCAATGTTTTTTAAAGCATACCAAACCGTTTCAAAATTTGTGATCGGAAAAGTATTCCTAGTTAGGGTTAGTTAGTTAGGGAAAGTATTCAGTTAGTTTTGCTGGGTAGAGCAAAATAATCAATATATTTTACATAGCTGCCCTTCCATATGACACATTGCCAGTGACCCAAGCTGCCTCTGGACCGAGGCTGGCACGATCCATGAGAGATGACTAGATTTATCTGATTGTTGCAAGATATAGCCATTAATTAGAAGGGTATCTTACTTATGTCGTACATGACAACTAGAATTAAAATGTCTACGCCATATTTAACTAAATAGAGAATATAACCGACATGAATTCCTACTGAAATAAAAACAAGTATGGTATCGTTGTCAATTTAAATTTATATTGGAAAATGTAATGTGACAGTTGTTGTCAGTAAACAATTGTATATGATTCTATTAGCAACAAATGCTTTACATTTTGGTAGGCGAATCTCATATTGCCACCACAATTTATATAACATGAATTGTACGTCAATTTTGGTGAGCATATAGCATTTTAGTGGCGTATTCCTAGCATTTATTGTAAATTCCTCTATAAGGCATATAGCGTTTACCCTATCGAATCCATTAATATAGGTACATAGTATACTTTATATTGCCCAAACCTCCCATACTTAAAACCATAAAAAATCAATTTCCTGTATTAAACGTCTAGTTACGACATGAATTCTGTCTTCTACTGAAGCGAATATTTAAGTCATAGGCTTTGGTAATTTTAGCGGCACAAACAGTCATGTAACTAACAGTAAGTATATTGGAAATCGATGTGCTTTATATATTGTTTCCATTAAAGCTATATCGACATTAGCTTTAAGCCGCTTTAAGTCAACTGCTTGACAATTTTTATTCCTCTGCCCATCATTTCTACACTCTTACGCACACTATATTAATTTTGACGCTTATCTTGTTTTTTCCATGATTCAACTTCTTGGTTAAGAAACTTTTATTAAAATGAAACCTAGTCGCAAAATTTTAACTCTGATTGTTAGTATTGCATATATTACAACAGTAAAGGAAATTGGATCAATCACTACCATCAAAACGGTTCATACAAGACAATTTGCGGAACACGATATTACACCCACCTTGAGCAAATATTTACTTCCACTAGGTAATCAGAATTGTCTGATATTGATAGACAATCTCTTGCAACTTTACGAATACCAAGCAAGCCATCCAATTCTTTTACGCAGATATGTATTGGGTAAACTGGAAGAAAAAAAGACTGCGAAGAAATATTTTAGTATCCATCATTTTTGGACGCTGCCAGGTTTAAATTATACATCAACCCTACAAACTAATAATATTTGTCCACCATCAAAATTCCAAACTGACAGTCTCCCATATGACAGGAATAACCTTGAAAATTTGTGCATACGATATACATTTCTTAATTTCTCGTCCCATTCAAAACCGTGGAATTGCCGAATACATGTATCTCACTTGTTTGCAAGCAAGAAAATCAATGAAAAGTATTACTATCCTTCTATCTTCAAAACCTTTGTGGGGACTCATAACGGCTATCGCCAATTTTTGCTACCTTCATCCAGAAATGTTGTCAGCATATTTGTTTATAAAAGGGAACAGAAAAATAAGAATATTTTAAAGATGATTAGGCATCACGCCGAACACCAGATCTTAAAACACGAACCTGCAGAAAATGCAATTGTTTTGGCAATTGGGGTTCATACAAGAAAACGTACTAAGTTTTCTTTATCTCCAAACATAAATGCAAAATTCCTCGCTCACTGTATACGAATCTGTCGGTCTTGTTCGCCCCAGGTACAGAAGACAAAAATCAATCATTCGATTTTACAAAATTTGGACACCTTGAAAAACAAAGATTGCGATTCAGGCGATAACAGGTTACATATCGATGGCACCTATCATCAATCCAATTATATCCCAATGATGAACATTAAAGCAATTAAGGTAATGACACACTTGGTACTCTGCCAATACCACATTTCCACAAAGAGAACTAGATTAAACATTCCTTATAAATCGATAACTGATAAACTTGCACATGCATACGCATTTGAATGGTCAGCAATTTTCAAAAACTATAGCTTTCAAACAACAGAAAATCGGATGTGCCTGAACGGCGTTTTAGTGAAATATAAGAAAAGAAAATTAATTGGAGTTAATACATATTTTTCTGCAGTACTGCAAAATTTTGATGGTCCAATGGCTGTGTTTTCACTTCTTGTGAAAGATAACTTTGAATCATTAAGATTTATCAGTTGTGGATATCGAAGCTTATCTGCATTGCCATTTAAAGAGTTACTACTCTCGTTCCAGACTGAGGTGTGGATTGCAACCATGATTACTGTGGCAATATTACCTTTGCTTGTGCTACTCCTTGGAAAACCCGCGATTTTGAGTATGTATACATACATTGAATATTCAGATGTCGCTTGGAGAATTCTTTTGGGCCTTGATATATATTGCAACAAGAAAATATTCAACACGGAGCACGTAAGACTGGTAACAGCCGCATTTGTGTTGGCGGCGCTAATCTTGAACAATGCCTACAAAGGAGATAACATGTTCAGGATAATTGAACCAAGGCATTCTAAGCCGTTCAAACAATTGGAATTGCTAGTAAACAACACCTACACCATATACAGTAGAATTTCTTCAGTTATTATCAGCCTTTGTGATTATCTGCCAACGGACCAAAAGAATGAGATGCTTATCATTAACGGCACAGAATATCCGTATTGCACAGGACTAGGTACTGAGACGTCTACGTTTTCAGTATTTGATGAAATGCTAACGAGAGTCGAGAAAATCCTCTTAAATAATTCTCGATTTAATCCACAATTAACAGACGCAGTAAAAGAGATACGGAGCTTACCAACAAATATTATCAGGAAAAAAATTGACCTAATCAATGAACAGTTTGCTACCGAAGTGTACAAGGAGGATGAAAGGTTGCTACTAAAAACTTTGGTGGAGTGTCAAAAGAAGGCGATCATTTTACCTTATCATAAAACCAGAGATTTTGCAACAGGTGTTCGGAATGAATCCATGGACAGCTCTAACCACCTGGAAATAGGAGAAGAAGAATATTTCGCGCCGTATCATCAGTTTTGGTTAAGTGGAATCATTCCTCCGACCATTTACCAGAGGTATAGCAGAATGCGCCAGGCATATATTTTTGAATGGTGGCAAGGATTTCTTGGTGGAAACTTGCAATCTGGATTAGTTGAAAGGAAGCCACTTGTAGTTCCTACAATGGCAGGAAATGTGCTTGTGACATTTGCTCTTCTCGCGCTTGGACTCTTAATTGGGCTTCTTTTCTTTACAATAGAAAAAGAAAAATTCATATTCATGTGCTTAAAAACAATGTTTTGTAAGATCATAATGATATTATTCACACTCAAAAGGACAATAGCATATTACACGTATTGGTCTGTTTGTGTAAAAAGACGTGCAGATGTCACAAGAGTAACTTCTAAATTACAAGGAGCATACCAATAAATCCGAACGAAACAATCTTACCAATGTAATCGTATTTAACCAACAAACAAAGTAACCAGAGAAGTTTATAATTTCGAGTGATTGTCCGCATTTAAATAGGATTATGACGTGAGTCGTACGAAAGTGAACAGCTCTAAATTTTTGTTTAAAATCGGCATAGATTTTTGATAAATTGTAGCAAAGCGTATGTATAGTGCACAAATATAAATTTTGTTACTACTTATGTAGTTTTGTGAGTAGAATCAGGATAAAGCCTTAAAATTTTGATAACCCCATTCAATCTCCCCTGAAATCGATTTCAAAATTTTCTGTTGGCAAATATTATGTGAACCCATGCTCATTACCACATTATTATTTGAAATTCAGAATCTGCTAATTTTAAACTATCTGTTGGAAGAATATATAATATGCTACAATAAACTCG
>JAHZMV010006175.1:0-10077 GCA_027743765.1 Coecobrya sp. COE2
TATTAATTGCAGTAAGACTGCATGGTTTCTCCCATCTTTGCGGTGTAAGCAAAGTTCAAAGGAACTGTCAAAAACATTAAGAAAGCAGAGCAAAATCTTGGATATTGGAAAGGAAACTTATTTCAAGCATTATTATTCATTCGAATTATGTAATGTCATTCCATCGTATATTTTTCGACGAACGAAAGCGATGCAGACTGCGTACATATTTGAACGGTGGCAAAATCTCTTCACTGAAAACATCGGATCGGTGGAAGAAGAATATGATACTGTTGTTGCTCCAAGAATGAGTGGAAATATTCTTGTGATTTTTGCCATTCTCTTCTTCGGTTGGGTTTCGTCGACTTTTGTGTTTTGTCTGCCATATACTTTCCTGACCATGAAGTATATTTTACGGTCATTGGAATATATGTGGGCAAAGACAATTAGATGTGCAAATGAATTTAAATTAATTTTCCTGTTTAAATTGAATACAATGGGTGAATCTAAACTCATTGTTATGGTAAAATTCGTACGGTTCAGGTGGACGAAAATGTGGAAGGAAAAGCCACTGCAAGAGCCAATCAACATTGATTATTGTGAAGTCATTAATGTTGAACCTGTAATAAGCAGATCCTGTTGCGCTTAATCATTGCAAGAGAAAAACTTATTCAGCAAAACCGATTATGTAAAAATTAGTGTAATACACGGAATAACTAACAGCAATAATCATATCAACAGAGTATCAGCTTTTTCAATATTACATTAAGAGATTGCCATTGATATGGCATAAATTTGTGAACTCATTGTCAGTGTTCTGTATACTTGTTGATAACTATTTACAAAATTATTTATTTCTGGAAGCAACGACATTCTATCCCTAACGACGTACGATTACTTAATAAGCATCAATACTAAGATATCAGGAGGCAACATAATAAGATATAGGATCCTGCATGTATATTATACAGTCCTACTTGATGCACAGTATAATTTATGAGAAACATTTATAGCAAAAAGGCTGACATTAAGCACAGTTATTAAATGATTATTTAGGAAACAATAATATGTGGTTGGTATTATATTAGGTTAGGTTACAACGATTAGGTTTAGAAATTGGTAAAGAGTAGGTTGTAATTTGCGCTGCTTAATTATTCGTTAGAATTCTTCAGTATGTCTTATAAAATAAAAGCGTTTGTAGAGTTGATAATTTTGCATCATTTTAATGCTTTTTCTCTCGTTATTGTACTTTAGTGTCAAGTAATTTAAAGAATTTTTAAGGAGGACATGAATTTCATTTGTAAACTTCTCAACCATTTCCATGAATGGTTGCATTAAATTCGACATCGTTTGTCATCACGGTTACCAAGAAACTGGGCTTAAGACAACCACGAAAACTAATCGTTGGACTTGAAATAAAAGTTGCAATGGAAGCCATCAATTTTGAAATAGACAGTAGTGACGATTAATTAAAAAACATAATTGCATGAAACAAATTAGTTCCATTAAATATCTGTATCTGTAATATCTTCGAAAATGCTCAAGATTCATTATAGATGACTTCAGAATTTAAATGTATATCGTGTGAGCTGCTATTTACGTATATTAAATTAGATGGTTCAATTATTGCCATTAATGTTATCCGGTTACTCGCCAATTTTAAAGGCTAGATAAACTTGGAGAAATAACCTCGACGAGATGTAAATTTTTGTTCTTGCTGTACAAGTTTCTACGTTTGAAGTCCATGGCAAATTATTTATTCAAAAAAGCTAATTAATGGTGATAATTACTTCCCAGATCATCGTATGCTGTAAAAAACAACACGCGATAGTACATCATATTGCAAGAGTTGGTCATGTTGATTAGCATTCGGGATTACTGATTGAAATATAAATATTTAATGATCCTATTCAAAAAATCAATATGGTTTTAGAGTTGTTACCTAATATACAGACCACTGCATACTACATTTCAGGACAGATACATTCTCCAAAGAAAGCAAGAACACCATATTGATTAAACTAAATATAATATAAAATAAACTAATACTGTAGATATCCGTCAGCGATTGAAACTAGCATTCGATTATTTCTATCAAAATGTTTTAACGCCCGTTTGAAAAGACGTACATTGAACAAAGCTAAAGAAAATTTAAAATAAGAGAGATGGGTCTCAAGAATTTATATCAAAATTATATTGTACAAGAGATCGTTCAAGTAACAATGTTTGTGTCTGTGGTAGCAGCAAAGGTAGTGCCATTAGAAATTCGACCACAGAAAGAATCTTCAAGGATGGACGACAGTGAAACAGAAGGTCTGATGCCGTATTTTACTTATCCCCCTCAGCTAAATTTAAATAAATATCTTCGTATACTCAGTTCACAAAATTGTCTTTTATTTATTGATAATTATCACGGCGTAAACTTAATACCTTCCGAATTTCCCGTCCTTCTAAGGAAACTTGCACGTGCTGAGATAGTCTACAAGTATAATAAACAAACGAAATCAAGCTTCATATGGGCTTTGCCAAATTCAACGTATAAACGAGTTGGACGAAAGGCTCTCCATAATTGTCCAAAATCAAAATATCATACATACCTGTACAAGACTGTTACCAATTATTTCTTAGGGTTTTGCATATGGTTGAATTTGTTAACATTTTCATCACACGCGAAGCCATGGAACTGCCAATCTCATTTTTCCTTATATTTACTGTTTAGACGGCACCACATCCAGGGTCGATGGATGCCAAAATATCCCAACATATTTTCTTTAGGAAAACATTTTCTAAGAAACTCTATCCTACCATCTAATATTCCACTGGTTCACTTGTTTGTTTACGAAAACCTTACACATTTTAAAAATACTATTGGTGCAATCCTGTACTTGGGTAAAACCCAAAGCAAATACATGAGGAAAATATCCCATGCTCATATTATTGCTATTGAAGTAGCCAGTATAGTTGGGGAAGACGATATCAGCTCACCTTTAAGATTAAATGTACATTAGCCACAGAAAGCTTTTTATGTATTTGCGGAACAATTCGATGAAGCCGGAACGTTTTCTATCGATCCAAATAATTTATTAAACCTACACAGACCAAGTGCTCTGGATAGTTTGTTGACAGACGAGAGAATTGATTTGGATCTCACAAATAATTTAGTCAGAATTGATGACCATGTTCAACATCATTTTTATAAATGTACCAACTTTTTGTCCAAAGGAACAGGAGGTAACATACCCTTCAGAGCTTTAAGTGACAGAGTAGCTCACGCGTACGCTTTTGAGTAGCAGAATATATTGAAAAATTACAGTTATATTATGCCAACAGGGGAAGTCTGTGTTAATGGTTTGTTGACCAAGAATATATTTTCCATTCCAGATACAAAAACTCTAAATTGGATAAGTACTAAATTAACCACTTCTAGATATTTATATAATACAGGAGCAATCGTTGTTCAAGATAGAATTAACGCTTTGAGATTTATAAGTTGCGCAAGGGAAAAAGTTCCTTTACTGCCGTTCAGGGAACTATTTAGTTTATGCATTTGAGTGGGAACTTTGGCTTGCAACCTTAATTACAGTTGCGCTTTTGCCTTTTCTCCTTTCCGGTTTGGGAACCAGTTCCGTTATTAGTCTTGAAACTTATTTAAATCACTTTGAAGCCGCTTTTAGAATTTTAATTGGTTTGGATATTGGCTCCTCCCCGAAATTGTTAACGCAAAGGGGTATAATCATTGTTACAGGAGCATTCTCACTAGCGTCTATTGTGATAAATAATGCATACAAGAAAGAAAATATGCTCAGAATAATAGAGCCAAAGAAACGTGTCCCTTACCAGACGGTGGAGCAATTAGTCATGGATGACTTTACACTTTACAGTAAAGTCTCATCTGTTGAGAATTTCAATCACATGTATACGGACATTCGATACACAGAACAACTCCGTTCCAATCATTTAATTGGCCTGGCAATAAGCAATCAATCTTTGGCGATGGTTTCATCTTATATGGAAAACTGGTCCTACAAAATGCGTCTTCTTAATTATTCTGAACAGTTGGTAGTGAACATGTCAAAATTGCATCCTAGAATCGAAGGAATTGTTAAGTATGTAAGTAATCAAGTGCATTTTAAGATAACATTTCCGGTGCAGAAAAATGAGACAAGATTTAGAATGGAAATTCTTCGCCAAAATGATAAATTGTTGCAAGAAAATCTTGTAAACTGCAGCAAAACTGCATGGTTTGCACCATATTTCCAGTGCAAGCAAATTGCTAAAAACTTATCACAGACATTGCGGAAGCAGAACAAAAAGGTTGATGTTGGAACGGAAACGTATTTCAGCAGTCATCATGTATTCAATTTTGGTGGAGTCGTTCCACCGTATGTTTTTAGAAGAACGAAAGCGATACAAGCGGCTTATATATTTGAATGGTGGCAGAATCTCCTGTCTGGCAGCAGCGATGTTGTTGAAGAACAATCAGATATATTAGTTGCTCCGACGATGAGTGGAAATATTCTGGTGATATTCACAATTCTCTTCTTTGGTTGGGGTGCAAAGATTTTTCTATTTTGTTTGCAATATTCTTACCTAATTGCGAATTCAATTTTACGGTTGGACGTGTGGGCAAAGGTTATTGGATACGGAAATAGATTGAAAATTCGTTGCTTGCCTCAGTTGAGGAAAATTGCTGAAATCAAACCTTTTATATTCAGGGGCAAATTATCTCTCGGATGGAAAGTCGGCAAGAAAATTGTTCTGCGAGGATCTACATCTACATCAATCAAAAACAAGGATTATAAATTTTGTATCATTAAAATTCAACCTGTAAGAATGGAACCATATAGTTCCTCATCCAAATGATTATAATAATAAACAAATATTAATATGATGCCAGATTCCATCGTTCTATGTTTGGTCACAGGTTCTAATTGTAAGTTCAGTGATAGTAAAACTTGCCCTACTAGCAAATAATGACGTTTTGTATCGCTATAAAATGTCCCGACAACCACCTAGTGACTAATTTATTTTTTAAACAACCCAATTTTTGCGGTTAATTACTCTCCACACTATGCCACAATGTTGAAAATATGTTGATTAATCTTACAAGCATAAGAGACAAGTATGATAATCTCAATTCCACATTTTGGCAAGTAGAAGTAACGAACAAAACCTACAAGACACGTAAACAAAAATTAACATTTTTATTAAATGATTTTCAATATTCCTTTACAAAGCAATTTACTACTAAATTTTAACCTTATATTATGAAGACTCCGAATTTCGGAGTCCGAAACATAGTTTTGTTATGTTAATAACTATATTTAACTGTTCAATGGAAAACTATCACTGTACTGAGAAACATTTAAATGGCGGAGTGGAGAAACTTTTGTTCAAAACAAGGATTAATATAATTACTACTTCGTCTCTCAATACTAACTATGCTACCCAACCCACCAAATTATATACCTGATGCAGTCTTATATGAGGAATTTTCGAGAAGCCATGTATTAAGTAAGCTAGGACAGGAAAGATGTAATCGACAGTTTAAACATTTAAAATGTTATGCGCAAGCGTTTCAACATGGACGATTAAAATATAAAATTGTTCCTATAGAACACAACGTTAATAATTATGTATTTAACACCACGATTCTTCAAATCAATATTAGTTTTTAAAATCATAGAAAGGAGTTATTTGTTGAAGCTTGGTGCCTTTCGATTGTACTTACGCATAAATGTTGGGTTTGAAAGAAATGTTTTTAAAACAGATATGAATTAATTACTGGGTTGAATCTAAAAGGTAGAAGTTTCCATCTCAGCTTTCATTAGTAGTTGGCTTCTTCTACATACACTATATACCTATGTATATACCTATGTATTTTTAAGAACATCGTCGGTTAAAACCAAGACGTAAGCAGCCAGTTGAAGCACATCTGACGCAAATAGTACATTATAATCTATCGTAAAATATCTTACAAGTATTGAATATATTTAAATATATTTACTTAGCGACAGTAAAACATAATGTTTTTGTTTAAAATAGCATGTCAGAAAGATAACCTCAAAATGTGTGCCGTTAAAATATAACCGAGTAATAATTGTATTAAATATTTGATTTTGTATGCCTGAAAATGGTTTTAATACATATTAGTTAATAATAACCTTCCACTTTTACCTAGCACGCAGCAGAATATGTAGTAGTATATGTAGTAGTAGTATTAATTGGAGGCAAGAGTTTTGTGGTGTATGTTTTGATTTTATTATAACATTCGGTCAAGACGCAAACAATATTTGCAAGACATTTTGGGGTATTATTTTGAATATTATCAAAACCTGGAAAACGTTTCATTTAAATCTTACTCACCTGTCAAATATTTTTCGCTTGCATCGAAAAGATCAAGGAGATGTTGCAAAACCATACTAAGTTGATTACAAATCTCTGCTGGGGAGCCGGCATTCTTGGCGGTTCTTTGCTCTATTGGGACAAAGAGAAGCAACGTGTAGCAATATCAAATAATCGCAAAAATCAAGTCAGTCTCCAAATCAAATCTACTTTCCACTTATTCCTAGTCGTTATTTTATTCATTGGGGGATTTCGCGAAGTAACCCGAAAAAGGAAAACAAATTTGACCGAATTAGATTTGTTGCTACTTGGAATTGGAATGATAAGTGGGGTCACTTTGCATGGTTATATTCAAACCTGTCGAAAACATAGATTTGCAATATGCACATATGTCAACGGACTATTGGATTTTAACAGCCGGTTTCCAAATTTTGCCATACCAGCTCGCAACAAATTGACAAATCTAGAAATCCTGAATTTAATTATGGCTTACTGCTTCCTGTACACGGTTTGGCCCATACCATTCCTATATACCTACGTCTTGCATTGGAACAACCCGTGTAAACCAGCAATAGCTGGTTACTTTTTTATAACCGAATGCCATGAAATATCAACAGAGAAATATCTTCTGGAAGCATACTCTCTAAATTTGATAACAAAATCAATGGTCCTCATTTTGAACTACTGGATGTTTGCATTTGCCATGAACTTGGTTTTGATTATTATCAGCTTGAATATGATCCTGTGTACTTTAGCCTTTGTACTGATAATTATATCCGTTTTTACTAATTTATATTATTGGTTTCAGATTTAAGGGTATTTGCGTGGCTGGAAATGTTACCGCAGCTGAGGCCGAAATTTATTACAGAAATCTGCAAATATTGAACATATTTATGAACGAAGTTCAGCAGAATATTTTGATTATGGTGCTAATGGCCGCAACGTTTGGGACGTCGTCATCGTTAACTGTCCTAGCGCGAACCAAAATAACCAGCGCCAACGTCTTGAGCATGTCCTTCTTCGGTTGTCTGTCACTCGATTGCGGATCAGTTGTCTGTATCCTAATTGGTGGCCTGTCGCATGTGTTTATAGAATCGAAGAGGGTATTGGTACAGCTAGAAACACGTCTAGCTACAAATCCAAGTTGGTGTAGAAAAGAGAAGAAAATTTGGAGAAAATGGATTAACAGCTATAGCCACTTAAAAGTTAAATTTGGATCGCTAAATTTTGTGGATAATTTAACCCCGTTGAATTGTCTTGACTTTGCGAATGAGCTTACAGTTAATCTATTGTTGATCTGTAAATGAGGTAATTTAGTTCTGCCGTGATGCAATTTTGATTTCGCCTTGAGTACAATAACCGTACTAATCGGCTTTTTGATAGGCAACATAGTAAGTACTTGTCATCATAAAGCTTTTAATCTAGTCTACAGATCCTAACAAAAGTAATTAATGTAACATCTGATGATGTACATTGGCGTAAGTAAATTAAACATATTAAAATCAAAATTGCTGTAAACTGATCACCGTCAGAATTTCATTATTCATCAAGATACATGAATTAGATTTTACACACGATAAGATTGTTGTGTCACCTTAGGTTGTAAGTAAAGCAAAGGTTTAAATAAAAGAATGGCATCTATCGGCATACGTTGGCATTGTTACCTGAAAAACCATTTCATTTCTCTCGGTGAATCTATCCAAATTCTGCAAGATTGGAACAACGTCGAATGTTCAGACGGTAGTAAATTGAACAGGCAGCACTGGCTGTAATTTATTATAGTGTACAAAACTACATAGTGGTTTAGTTTATGTAGCTTTTACATTTAACAACTTATTAATTATGCGGTAAATAACATCAATATAATATTCATATAAAGCATTTGAACATATTACCAGCGTGTTTGCTAAAAGCATACCTATCCCATAAATAGCATAATCACTACATAAAATGCTGACGTTTCCTTCTTGATTATAAGGCTGTGTTTACCCCTTTTCTGTTTCCGTTTAAGCTTCGTTGTTACCTTGTCAAATGCTGGTGAAAACTCTAGGAAATTTTCCACTGCTACATTCAGTTATAACGAACTCTGTTGCATAAAATAAAACTCCACTTTAAAAATTGCCTGTTGAAAAGGTTTCTTGTGTTTAAGAAACCAATAACGCAAAAATGTTGCAAAATCATACCAAATTGATTCCAAATATTTGCTGGGCATCTAATATTCTGGGAGGGTCATTACTCTCATATGACAAGACAAAACAACAAATAATTTTGGACAAGGATCCCAAGAAGCAGAAAAATCTATGTATAAAATCCATCCTACATTTATTCCTAGTTTTCCTTTTAGCAGTTGGGAGAATGAGAGAATTTGCATTAAGACGAAAAGGAAAATCAACAACTACAGCACTGGACTGGTACATGTTTGGATTGGGAAGGCTTTGTAGCAGTGCGTGTCACTCTTATGTGGAAACTTGCCGAAAGCATTCGACCTCTATATGCACCTACGTTAATGGGCTTTTAAACTTTCCTAAGCAACTTCCAAACTATGCGAGATCCTCTAATCCAAAAATAGGAAATTTAGGCATTCTCACTCTGTTTCTTGTCTACTGTTTTCTCTACACTCTGTGGCTTTTACCAATCTCATATATGTATATTTTTCATTGGATTAATCCTTGCAAGCCAGCAATTGTTGGGAACTTAATTGTAGCCCAGTGCCTCTCAATTTCTACTAAAGTGGATGAGTATTCATTGGAAACGTACTACATGCATACAAGTACGAAACTAGCAATCTTCATATTAAATCATTAGATGTGGACATTTGCAAGTAATGTCGCACTGATTATCATCAACCCCAATATGATTCTATGCATTTTGGCATTTGTCCACTACTTGAGAATGTAAGAAAATGGCCATCGGCGTTAATGCCACTGGGCGATGGAATATATAGTATAGTGATTGGTCTTTATATCGCTTAATTCCTTGCATTTCTAGTTATTTTATATAACCTGTATTTTAAAAGATGATGCAACCTAACATAGTATATGGGCTTTTTATTTAATTAAATAAAAATATGCTCCTCACTACCTAAAATTTATCGTAGGGTTAATGTCTAATGCCAATCAATATTGTTCATAACTGATATAGTTTGCACTCATTATTTAAATGTACTGTATAAAAGTAATCGATAGATTAATTATAAATTAGAGTTGTGTTTGCCTCTACATGAGCGTTGTTGGTGAAGGAACAATATAAAATTTTAGTGTCTACGTACATAATTCTCAGCATGTTTCCTGAGGTATACGACTTTGCAACTGTTATTTTCTAACATATCCATTAATGCATTTTGGTACAGTGATATCAAAAATTTTCTTAAAATATTTTTAATGAAACGAACCGATGTCATTTGCATCATTACACTAATGCAGGAATCATTCAACTTACTTCCATTCCTTTTTGTGCCACAGAGATCAAAACAACAGCATTATTTTATCGAGTTGCTATCTTATATGATGATTTTGAAGCTGAAAGAACCGTTAACTGTCAGTTTAATACAAATTTAAGTTATGACAATAAGCAACTCACCTCAAGAATGTGGTCCTTTTCTGCCGTTTGAATTTATCTCTAACAAATATAGACTACAGAGGATGAATTTTCTTACAATGAATGACTTTGAAGCGGAGAAAATGTACTATTTATGTGAGTTAGGATCTGGAAAGCATAACCAAATGAATCTTCAAAGATCAAAGTTTTATATAA
>JAHZMV010006176.1:0-12950 GCA_027743765.1 Coecobrya sp. COE2
CTAGAAAATCAACTTTGTTTTGATATCATTCATTGTGGTACTACTAGGTACTATATTACATGTTCACTTCAAAATAATGTGTGTTAGTTGGAGTTCCGAAATTCAAGCAACCGCATTGGAAAGCACTGTAGTCAGCAACTCGGAGCCTACAGAAATCAAAATTTAATCCTTAACCTCGACTCATAATTTTAAAACATTTTTGGTATTCCGTATACAGCGGGAAAATTAAGTTGCCGTTGTAGAAATTTTGAGAAGTTAGCTAATAAGAAATAATTTAACAAAATAATTTGAACTCATTAATACAACGATTGGTTCAGTGGTATTTCGTACTATCTTTGAATAGTATTCGTATATAGTTCGTCGTAGTTATCGATTATATTCGATAGGGCGCTTATAAAATATTCACATAATTATCAATATATGATAATAATATCTTCAACGAAAAACATGTTTTCGTCCTGCTAGTATGTTAGTTATCACAGTTTGAATAAGCTATCCTGCCTTGTTATTTTTAAGTGTATCAGTACATTACAGAAAACTTTAACTCCGAACAAAAGTACATAACTTATCAACAATGTGTGATAAGTATGAAAATATACAATAGTTATTTGTCCCGTCTACTATACTACATTAATCCGTGAGGCACTTGCCTCCTAAAGCCTCAACGGTGTCCGTTAATCAGGAATCAAATAAATTCAAAACTGTTAATAGATATTGGATCTGTCGTATTTAGTTATTATTCCCGTTGGATGTGGTCGTCATGTTTACCGGTTTTCTGTGGCCTGGCTGAAAAAGACGCTAATAAAATATTTATGAAAAAATAATATTCGTAATACTTATAATCAATACATATTCTGACGTAAAACGAAAAGGATGACGTATTCATGTTCTTGAAGAGCTAACATGTACGTGAGAATAACTGAGATATCTTACTTTGTATTTTCAAAAGCACTAACAGCATATGGACAGTTTTAACCGTGTACAGATTGTACATGCCCTATGCTATTGCTTGAAAAGTACAAACATTTACATGTTTATTTCTTCGATCTACATGACTGCGTTATAGCATGTTTAATTAATCGTGAGTTGCTGACTTGCTTTATTTAATTGTCTCGAATTAAATAAACTTTCAGTTAAATTCGGCACCATCTGAATCAAATTAAACATCTAATCGATATTGCATCAACAATATTTCGGCAAAATGTGTGAGATGATTTTATCAATACTTTTGAATGTGCATCTATTTTGCTCCGTTGCTGGAATAATTCCTGAATATTACGACTTTGGATTTGGTTTTACTGAAGTTGATCGGGAATATTCCAATTATCAAACAAAGCGATCCAGTAAATTCACCAATAACAATATCATGCTTGATATTAACGACCACATTCAAATTTACAGAACTTGTCTCGTTCACATGATCAATTACGAGGGGATTAATATACAGCCACTTCAAGCTCCAGTTATACTTTCACGATACGATATTGTTGAGACTACGTACCGGAACCTTATCCACAGTAATATTTCAGGCTTAATAAAGAATCCCACGTTCAGTAGACAGGCAAGATACTATCCTATTGAAAATGTTCCTCAGTGGAACACTTCAATACAATGGTGCAACCGAAGTATGATTGATTTCGAGTGTCTGGATATTCCTTACGTCGACAGAGCTCCACGCTCAAGGCTTTGGTTATGCGAAGTTCATTTCTATCTGCTTCCCCCAAAGGATCCGAGATTCTATTCCATAGATGTAAGCTTCACACCACAGCATCTCTTAGTACCAGCAAGTTTTCGTTATCTATTTTGGAACATGAATGCTGGACCCGAATATTATAACGATTACTGGAAGCTTAATACAACGTTATGTAGAAGAGAACGATATGATGTACTGGTGCTGGAGGAACAAGAAATATCAATGTTGAAACTCTGGGGAGATGCAATCCTACGACAACCATATAAGTTTGGCCATCCTGTTACAACAACTGCGAAAACAACAATGTACCTGGAAATGAAAGCTTCTTTCGTTCATATCACCAGGGATGTTCACAAAATAATCAAAGTACAAAATGTTTGGATTTTGTGTCAATTCTGCTTCCCTGGATACCCGATTATCCCAACCTCAATAGGTCTTATAAAAAATAAGCAATCTTTGGATCGAATTATAGCGTATTTGAACAAAAACGCGGATAATGTTAATTATTTCATGCAATTTTCTGGCCGGCCATTGTACAGTTCATGGACTGTTGCAAATCAAAAATTACCAAAGCTAGAAAACTGGAAGGAACTTGGCTTGATTTTGAAAGATCCAAAGTTTACACTGGACGAAAGTAGATGGGAAGTTGAAGCTAGATTGTTTGGAGAAGTTTTCGGAAATTCGTCCATGCATATATTTGGGATTGACCATAAGGATAAATGGGGAGGAGGAAGGGACGGCGAGTACATGCCAGTCATACTCAGTTATCCTTCCGGTGTATTTGAATTAGCTGAATTTCGACTACACTATGAAGGACTTCGGTTTGTCAGTTGTGGAGCCCCTGATATTGAGCAGTTGAGCATTTTAGAGTTTACGAATATATTTAGTACAGCATTATGGATTTGCTTGTCTGTTGCTGTACTTATTGTTACCTTAATCTCTAGCGTCATATATTTAAGCCAGGACAGGATTAGAAAACATGAAAATGGCAAATGGGAAATAATTGGGCTTGCAAGCATATTAATTTCCCAGACATTAAATAATATAATACACATATGTAGGCCACTATTAGAACAAGGTGATCCTATACCCGGTCCATTATGGCAGCGTCGATGTGTTAGGTGGCTATTTGGTGCATATTTTATGGCTACGTTTATACTAAGCAACTATTTTAAACAACAAAATATCAGCGAGCTTACTCTACCTAGACCAGTAGTACCATTTGACACATTTGAAAGTCTTGTAAATTCAAATTTTACAATATACACAAGAGGAACCGCAGTTGCAGGATATACGACGTTGAACGTCCTTGACAGCTATCCGATGCTGAAGGCGGTAGTACCGGCTGTCAAG
Organism: Coecobrya sp. COE2; assembly: GCA_027743765.1. NCBI lineage: Eukaryota > Metazoa > Arthropoda > Collembola > Entomobryomorpha > Entomobryidae > Coecobrya > Coecobrya sp. COE2. The sequence continues at coordinate 3,047 of JAHZMV010006176.1, forward strand.
GGATTTTTAAACGAAACGGATACCGAACATGATAACAGTCTATTCATCAAAAGCGAATTATTTCATTTTGCGCTAACACAAACCTCTTTCCGCAGAAATTATTTCAATTCTGTGACGAACTTTTCAGCAAACGTTAGAGACCTGTTGAATCACACAAAGCTTCTCCCATTCTGGATGAAACTATTGTTTCATGGGGATGAATTCTGCAGTGTTCACGGAACCAATAACAGTTGTGATATTTTAAGATTTTGCAACAGAACAGCATTGTTTCTTCCTGACATAGAAGCTCGTTTGAAGTATTACAAAATGAAGCAGGATAATTACACGAATGCTTTCCTGAGCCGCGATCGAATCATTGAGAATCATTTTGGTATCGCAATAGGTCGATGGGTAAAGCCAGTAATTTTACAGAGAATTCAGGGTTTGTACAGTTCAGGGTTGTTAAGATGGTGGGATAAATTTTTTCTTGAGTTTATTCCAAAAATCAGAGTCAAGGTTTTTGAAGATGATACTTTAATTGCGTCTAATTTAGGGGGAAGGATCTTAGTAATATTTTACATCTTTTTGATGGGAGCTGCAATTTCCATTTTGATATACATTTTTGAGGGGTTGCTAGCTCGATTGAAAAGACTGAATTTCGAGGTTACAAAAAGGTATTTTTGTTCTTTCGAAAGAGGAATGTCAAAACTAGCTGATACTCTCCATCTCTGTTTTAGATTTAATATTAAAGGAAGTTCCCTTTGGAAGGAGGCTTTCAATTGTAAGTTGCGAGTGACAGCTCGAATTATTGGTAGACGTCGTAATTGTTGGTTTCGCCAAACGCAAAACCCGTCACATATTCATGTTCAACCTTCAACCAAAAATGCCATACCATGGTCTGATTAGACTAGTTTTGAACAATTCTAAAGCTGTCAGATAATAATATAAATGGCTGGTTAATTTGAAATTGACATAATTTTATTTAGACGTAACGATTTTTATCTTTTACCAATCTACTTAACTCGGTACTAATGTCGTTGACACATCGCTAAATATAAAAACGTATTTGTAAAGTATGGCGCTCATATTTTTTTCTAACCTAGTTATCAAATTAAATGATGACAAATTAGTACATGAGCGTAGCCTGAGCGTTTTAAGTTAAGTAAATACAATACAGCATATAAGCAAATTAAACACATTTTATTAATATGTAAATAATACTGGACAATTAAGAATATAGCAATCGTCAAATTCACTGAATTGGTTTATGTATATTATAATACCAATGTCTTTTCTTGTGAATACATATGTATTAACAAAAGATATTGTACTAATAATTATTTGTCATGTCCACTATTTAATTATGGGCACTTTCGATTTTTGAAATGTAAGTGGTACTAGTTATTAGCATAGTAGCATAAAAATAATTTTAACCGTTTACACCCTGAGCACCATTACGCATTCCGTCTCACCTCCTAGTCAATATTTTTGATTCGAATGTATCATAGTTTGTTAGCAGTGTGTTTTAATTTTTGTAACCTGCATTCCAGTTTCCTCACCCTGACAAATTTGGTGCTGATTAATATTATCATTGCAGTCATATGAAAAGTAATGTAAAGATAAACAGATGCAATCTTATGTTTGAAATGCGAAAAGGAATTACTGATTTATGTCGACGTGTTTAATGGATTAGCACACCAAAATTGTAAACGATGGAGAAATGTGGAAAGCAGGTGATATGTATTCACAAAATTTATAAAGTGTTATCGACAATGTTACACCAGGCTAGCTATAAAAATAAAATACTTTGCCTGTAACACCTTAATCATATGGCCAGTGCACTTTCGACTTTTTAGAAAAAGATATACGTATGTGTGGTTAAAAATCTTTGGCGTAAGTTAGTCATAACATATATTGTCTTTTAGCGAAATTCCAAAAAAACACGCTTTACATCCAAACTGTGTAATCACTCTGAACAAAACACTGAAGATACATTTGTGGCACTCCTATCAGAGCATTGGTCTGAAAAAGATAATTATTTTTACCATAACTCACAAAAAATACGTAAACTATCATTTTATCTTATACAACACACGTGGATGATTGCTGAAATTATGAATGGTTGTCAACATTAATCAAATATGTGATAAGTTACCTCATATTTACGACGATGACAATACGTTCCACCAATCTGCAAATTGTTTTTCAATCATACTAATTTACTCCGTTTTTATTTATTAATGTTTCAGTCCACTTTAGTGACTCCTCTGCAATAAACAGCATTACTGTTTTAAATAAATGTGTCATGTTCCATTGAGATGTCATTCAATATTTTTGACAACGCAAAATTTAAGCCATTAGTAGCAATTAAGTTTGTTATGTGAAAGCTGTGGACATTGATAAGGGTAACATGATGAAAAGCTTAGACTTGTTGCAATATGCTTAGTTCTTAAAATAAGCGATTACAACTTATTAATTGTATGGACAAAATGCAAAAAATACAATGGACCTTGTTTGAGTGTTAGTAATTATTCATTGTCATAGCTCATGAAAAATAATTGCACCCCAATCAGTATACAACTTTGCATTTGCTCTGATGAGAAATTATCGTTGACATTTGAGACATACACTTATCGCAGTCTGCAGGCCTTGCTTATTAATTGATTGCCATGTGTATATAAAGTCATTCAAATTTCACGTTTAGTTTAAGAGTGAACTTATTCATAAAAGTGATAAGTTTATAAATTACTGCCCACATTTCGACTAGAGCAATATGTACGGAAAAATTGGAGTAGCCATTTCTGTTATGGTAGCAATCATATTTTTAATGATGTCGGCTGGGAAAGCTGCATCGGTGCCTCATGAAGGTAATAACGACACGCATAGTCAGAATATGTATACATATATTTATTCATAAGGCTAAACTCTAAAGCTATAAGGCTAAACTTTACAGATATGACTGGTTTTATTTTTGATTGATTTTTCAGAAATCACTCCATACATGGGACCTATTGTGAGCGTTGGCAATAAAGAATTCTTTGCGGAATTGTACCCCAAAAGAGTAAATTAATTAAACACCATTCCAATTTCTGAAATTTTTAGAATCCATAAACAGAATAATTTCATTAATAAATAATAATAAAATGTATTTATTAGAATTTGTCTGATGCGTCAGCCAGATGTCAATCCTTTGGGCTGAAAATTGCTGCAATAACATCTCAGGCTGAGTATGACTCATTAAATGCTACTTACAACTTTCCAGATTTTTTCGATGGTAACTCGATTTAGAATCATAAATTGTTTCTCCATTAGCACAAATGACAAAACTTTAAACCTTCCATCGATGTATTTCCAGGCTTCTGGACTTCTGGAAGAGATGCACAAGAGTTGAGGCAGTTCAGTTGGAACGAAACAAGCAAAGAACCACCAGAAGGCTTAGTGTTCAACAATCTGTTCCCAAGTGTAAGATCTTGCATGGGTTTCCAAAGCGATCCGGAAGATTCGTTTTTGTTTTCCTATGACTGCTCCTTGCCAGATCTTGGCGTAATTTGTGAATTGGTTAGATAAAATGGAGCAGATAACTATAATCATAAGTTTCCCAATAATTAACATACGACATAAATCGTTAGAATGAAAGCAAATTTTCTTAAATAATAAAAATGAGTGAAAATAAAAAAATAAGATTTAGATAAATTATTAACAAAATCCGAATCAAAGTTTCATAAAATTGCTCAATTAATGGAAAAAATATTTCAGATTTTATAATATATTTTGTTACTAAAATGTCACTAATTAATGGCAAAATATACCCCTTATTTCATAAATGCATTTGTCAAATTAGCCATTCCTTCTCTTTAACAGTAAATCTTTTTTACTTCATTACATATTCCTTTCTAATACCAGGCATGCATGTAGTTATAAAAAAAAACTTTGTGTGCCAGTCGCTAACTATATTGCATGACTAGATTTTTAGGTAGGCTTGAAAACTAATAAATATCTTATACTTATTTAAATTTAAGCAGTTTAATTACTTAAGAACTACCCTTTAACCACGTAATACACACAATCATACTCAGACCTACACAATCAATATAACACAGGCTGTCTTAAACATATTTAAACTATCCTACGTATAACGGTGTCAGCATTGCATTGTATAAGACGGAACATAACATATTACTTTGAACTTATATCGATTAGTGGAAACTAAGAATTTCAAGTAGCAACAGTATTCAACAGCTGGTAGTTACTACATATTCACTGTTCACTTTCTTTTTTTTGTAGAATTCTTAAGACTCTAAGATTGAAAGCTCGTCCATGCTTAATAATTTTAGAATATTTATAAAAAAATTAAAATTAGTTAAAATATATATAGCGTGTTGCGGATGTATCAAGCTACAAGTTATTCCGTACTAAATTGTGTATGTTTTTGACACAATACTTGCAAAACTTCTCATAATTTTATTAATATCTGTGAATAAACAATAAGCATGTCCTATGATTTGGCACATCGTATAAACTTGTATAAAATACAATTCCTATATATGTACCAGTTAAATCGGAATAATGTACCAATATAATGCAAAAGTTGTTTAGGTAACCATTTGATCTATCGTTTGATCTCCCATTACCGTTGAATGTGATCGTCATGATTATCGATATCATCGAATCGAGCTGGAAAGGACGCAAATAAAATATTCAAGTAATAATAATCAATAGATTTTTCTTATGCTCATCGATGAACAAAAGTTATATCCATCTAGTTGTTATGCGAATATGACAGCAAAGCAGATATCTTATTCCTAATAAAAATGTACATAACGTTGGGAACTTTTAACGCTGCAGAGAAAGTATATAACCTATGATGGATCTAGAATACCACGAAAAACCATTAGATATTTGTTCCTTAAAAGCACTGACTTTTATTTGAGCGTCTAAAACAATCGAAACAGCCAGTCTTTTTTAATTTAGATATCAGCATCCAATTAACCTGCTTTCACTATTGTTTCTCAAATATTTCAACAAAATGTGGAAATTAATAATCACAATATTTTTAGAGGTGCATTTACTCTGTACAGTTTCTGGAATCATTCCAGAATTTTATGATTTCCCGATACATTTTACGGAAGCACAACGGAAATATTCTTATTTTCAAACAAAGCGATCCAGTGAATTCACAAATAACAAAGTAGTGATTGATTTTAACAACCATGCTCAAATATATTCAGCATGCTTGGTTCACATGATCAACTACCAAGGAATTGATCTATTACCCACTGAAGTTCCCATTGTACTTTCCAGATATGACGTTGTTGAAACTACGTATTGGATTCAAATTCGGAACTATATATCAAGCTATATAAAGAATCCCGTATTCACCACACAAACAAGATACTTTCCAATGGAAAAGGTTCCACATTGGAACACTTCAATAAAATGGTGCAATCGAAGTATGATTGATTTCCAATGTCTGGATATTCCCTACGTCGACAGAGCTCCGCGATCAAAACTATGGTTATGTGAAGCCCACATCTACCTGCTTCCCCCAAAAGATCCAAGGTTTTATTCGACAGATACACATTATACAAAACAACATATCTTAATACCAGCAAGTTTTCGTTACCTTTTTTGGAACATGAATACCGCACCGGAATATCATTACGATTTCTGGAAAGCCAATGTAACACTTTGTACAAGAGAACGTTATGATGTGCTGGTTTTGGAGGAAAACAATTTTTCAATGTTGGAACTATGGAGCAATTCTATTCTACGACATCAATATAAATTAGGTGATGTTGTAACAACAACCGCAAAAACTGCCATGTTCTTGGAGATGAAAGGTTCTCATAACTCAGTCACTGAGGACCGTCTAAAAATACTAAAAATCCAAGACGTTTGGATATTGTCCAATACTGCTTATTCGGATACCCAATTTTACCAACTTCAATAGGTGTAATAGAAAATAAACAATCTTTGGATAGAATGGTGGTATTCACTAATTCCAACGCGGATAATATAAGGTATATCTTGATATTTACCGGTCGACCAATGTATAGTTCTTGGGTAGTTGAAAATAACAAATTACCAACTCTTAGAAACTGGAAGGAACTTGGATTGATTTTGAAAGATCCAAAATTTACTTTGGATGAAAGTAGATAGGAGATAGAGGCAAGATTGTTTGGAGAAGTTTTCAGAAATTCATCCCTGCATACATTTATGACTGATAATATGGGAGTATGGGGAAATGGAAAGGAAGGGGAGTATATGCCAATTGTAATCAGTTATCCTTCTGGAATATTTGAATTCACTGAATTTCCAATGCACTATGAGGCGCTTCGATTTGTTAGCTGTGGAGCTCCAGACATTGAACAACTGAGCATTTTACAGTTTACAAATATATTTAGTACATTTTTATGGATTTGTTTGTCAATTTCGGTATTTACGGTTACCTTGTTCTCCAACGTAATATTTTTAACTCAGGATAGAATTAGACGACAATCCGGTGACAATGGGAGGATTTTTCATTTTGTAAAAATATTACTTGTTCATACACTAGACAATGTAAAACACATATGTAGACCACTAGTGGAACAAGGAGATCCCATACCTGGACCATTATGGCAGCGCCGGTGTCTTAGATGGTTATTTGGTTCATATTTTATTGCCACATTTATACTAAGCAATTATTTTAAACAAGAAAATATCAGCGAGCTTACTCTTCCTAGACCGGTAGTACCATTTGACACTTTCGATAGTTTAGTAAATGCAAAGTTTGCAATTTATTCAAGGGGCACTTTTATTTCAGGATATACCACATTGAACGTCTTCGACAGCAATCCAGCGATAAAGCAGTTGCTACCGTTTGCCGAGGGTTTGGTTGAGAAAACCGACACTAAACATGATAACAGTGCAGCTATTAAAAGCGAATTATTTCATTTTGCGCTAACACAAACATCTTTCCGCAAACATTATTTTAATTCTACCCGGAATTTTACTAAAAAGGTTAGATACATGATGAATCATACAATGGTTCTCCCATTCTGGGCGAAACTCTTGTTTCACGGAAATGAATCGTGTAGCGTACACGGAACCAATAATAGTTGCGACATTTTAAGATTTTGTAATAGAACTGCGTTGTTTCTTCCTGACAGTGAGGCTCGATTAAAATTCAACAAAATGAAGCAAAATAATTATACCAATGCATTTCTCAGTCGAGAGCGAATAATAGAAAATCATGTTGGTTTCTCAATTGGTAGATGGGTAAAGCCTGTTATTTTAAGTAGGATTCATGGTTTGTATAGTTCTGGCTTATTGAGGTGGTGGGATAAATTTTTGGTTGAATTTATTCCGAAAATCACAGTCAAGTTTTTTGAAGATGATACTTTAGTGGCGTCTAATTTGGGGGGAAGACTTTTGGTAATATTTTATATCTATTTGATGGGAGCTGGGATTTCAATTCTTGTGTACATTTTCGAGCGATTATTACCTCGGGTGAAATTGTTGAAGTTTGCGGTTATGAAAACGTATTGCTCTACCCTGCGAAGAAGAATTTTAAAATTAGCTCAAACTGGGGAGCTTTGTTTTCAATTTAATTTAAGGGTAGGTTCAACGTGGAAGAGTTCACTGGAAGCTTTTAATAGAATGTTGCGGGAAACCGGTCGGATAATTGGTAGCTGTTTTAATTGTAGATTTCGACCAACACAAAACCAGTCGCCAATTCGTGTCCAGCCTTCACCCAGAAATGATGCACCTTCGTACGATTAGCTAAGTTTTGTATAATACTTAAACTATTGTTTATAATATACTTTTTTGGTTGACATGAAATTAGTACGTAATTTTAATTTGTGATCAGCGACAATCTTTATTTTATTTCACCAATCTATTCAAGTTAATCCTAGTGTTGTAGGCGCGACACCTGTTATAAGCATATTTGTAATGGGGCGTGTCACAACTTGATATGATCAATTAATCGAATTAAATGAAAAGGAAATTAAAAGTCGGACATGGTTTGAGCCTTTGTGATAAGAATGTACACTACAGCTAATAGATAAGCACATTATTACTCATAAATAAAAATATATTATATTGCGCATGTGCTTTATTAAGTGTTCCCGATATCCATTAAACTTATACTCAAAAACTCTATTTGATTTAATAAGATAAAACAAATTTGTTGTAATGACTACACGTCTACAATGCAAATGGCGTCAAAGGTACGTAAAATAAGCAATGATAGGTAATCCGCAATGAAATCCTTATCTAAAATAAAAATAGTCCATACTGAAGCATTATTGGACGAAGCGATTGAATTTCCATTAAAATAATACCATTATCTCTAGTCTTTAATGTGCAACACCGCATCATTTTGATTTTATTTACGGCTACCGTTTTAGCTAGTGAGCAATTTTCGTAACACAGCAGATCTCCGGTACAACCATAATTAGGATAAAGATTAAACATGAAATTCCAAATAGGATTACCGGAAAGTAGATTACAAAGTATTGCATCAAGTTTACTGTAGCCTTTTCTAGTAATTATCAAGCATGTTATTATCATCCAGAAACCTGTGCAAAAGCAAGAATATATCATGGCATGGATTACGGGCTCTACTAGGTAATGAAGTAGAACAAATTGGGTATAACTTTGATAAAAGTTGTTAAAGTCTGCCATTGATCGAAGATTTGATACATCAATTTTTTCTCGATATAAACTGTTATATTGCTGAAATGAGTAGTGTAGAAATAAAATAGAAATGCTCCAAAGCGACAAATTACTGATACCACAAAAATATAACAATAATTCGCAATATAAATAAGAAAGCGATAATCGTTATTCTTCGAGAACAATAGCTAGAAAGAGTCATGCTTTAAATGTGGTAAGAAAAATCACCATGTATATGGTGCGACACCAAACAAGATTGTCCAACAATAAAGGCACATTCCGCGTCAGTCTATATATTTAGAACGTGGTTCCATATTTCTGTTCAATTCAATCCAGACAAGAAGTGTGCTTTGGTGGAATTCAGTGCTTTCATTACAACACTAAGCGTCACAACAATCAATGTCAATATCCCATTAAACATGCGAATTGTGTAATCCAAAATGATTAGTTTTCTGTTCGATTAAAGGATAGTTGTGGAGACGTGAGAGGAACAAAGTGATGCAATCAGTGGTATCTACGATCCGAGAACACTTCCGTATGAGACTGTTACCGGGTTTGAGAATGTGTTTAGGATTTTCAATCAATTGTTTATATCCCACTTGAAAAGAGTCGGGTACAAAGAAGAAAATATTCTCTCATGAAGGAGAAAAGATCTTTCATCCCATTTTTGTGTCCTAATACATGAATGAAATCAGCGTAATGAGAATAAATTTGCTTTACTCTGCTCTGTCAAAATGTTATTGACTATAGAAAACCTTGAAAGTTTGTGCCCGTCAGTAGCTCTTCATAGAGGTACAGATTACTATATACAAACAAACACAAATTGGTTAAAATAATTTAAAATAAAATGAACAACTTTTAGAACGGAACAAAAAGAGAAAACATATTTTTAGTGAAGAATTTAAAGTAATATGAACATAATTTTCTAGTCCGGTTCGAAGCTTAAGTTGAAAATAATTCTGCATAATCATTGTTATTTTGCAATTATAACCATATTCTAGCATGCTTATAACTTTTCCGTCTATTGAAATAATCTGTTTATGAAGCATTAAGCCCAAATCAAAAAATTACTATTATTCATAAAATACTACTTTATTCATATAATATGCAATAAAACAAAACGTGTTTACGTATCAATAAGACATACGGCATCAAATGTGCGCAAAATCATCAGCGAAAAGTAATCCACAACGAAAGGACCCTATGCATGGCTAACGTTATCCTGGGTAGAAAAAGTTATTACGTGTTCAATTTAGTATGGAAG
>JAHZMV010006177.1:0-24532 GCA_027743765.1 Coecobrya sp. COE2
ACATATTAGTAAGTTTCATTCAAAATTACAAAGTAGTACAAATCATATTATAGTATACTGGTTACTATTAAAACATCATAGAAGTTACTACATCCTCCATTACAAACACAAGCAGAACCACTAAAATACAGGCATAAATATTTTCTGACTTTGTTTCTTTCTTCACATTAACTTGTCCAGTACATGGGAATGGAAGAAATAAAAGTGGACATAATTTTACGTCACAATATTATCATTATTATATTTTTTTGTGGTTGAGTTGCGAAAAGCACTTTTTCTGATATTTCTTGTGGTCCACTTGCCTACTATTGCCACTCTTAAATCCAGCAAGCAACTTTGCTCCATTTTATACCAGCCAATGCAATAGTGGCTGAGTCCAAGAAGACCATATCATTACGACAGTTAACGACCGTGTACTTGCCTTTAAGTCGTTGCGGATATAAAAACCAACATTTTGATGAAACGAGTACAAAATTGTATTGATATTGAAACGTAGTTTGTACAGAATTGGAATCATCATCAGGAGCAGTATCAGGATCACCATTTTCTCCTCCTCCACTTCATTTCCTCATGGCCGTCAACATGCCTGTACAAATAAGGCGAAAATACTAATAGGAGGAGAGGAATTGTAAGTGAAAGTAAAAAAGCAAGAAAGCAAGTCTAAAAGCTGTACAACAACTCACTCTCCTTCCACCACTACTGTCAGCCAATGCAACGACAAAAATCTTGTTTCTTGTTGAGAAGAAGCAGACACAAAACCCTCAACTGAAACCGTCTAAACATCCTTATAATACCCGTCGTTGAGCACAAAGTTCCCATTTTTCCTAGTTTTTTCCCAACAGTAGCCAGAAGAAGGCTCGTAGAAAAAGGACAGAAAATGCCGCTGGTTATATTGCTTACTAGGATCTTTCATCTACAATCTCACAAATTTCCACGCTGATATGGATGCTGCAACAAAATTAGAGTGAGAGCAAGAGCTGGTAGATAGGTAGCTTGATAGCTTGTAAAACCCTTTGGCTTTTCTGTTAGAAGAAAACATTGTCATAGAAGTGCCGCCTCTTTACACAGAAATGTACACCATATCTATTCACAGCCATCAATACTGGCACCAACACAGCACAACTATCTCACACTGCTCACGCTCTTCTCTATCAAACTCTGCAAAGGTGCCAGAGAATAAAGTTGAACTTAAAATGGTAACAAGTAGCAAAAATAAATCTTTATAAGAATACAAAATATCGAGTTTTCAAAAGATGACTAGCTTGTTAAGAAACAGCTAAACAATTCTTAATTTTAACATGAAAATTCAGCATTTCAGCATTTCAAAACATGCGTATTTGAAGTTAGCATGGTGTTGGCACTAGCTGCTCAAATATATAGCACGTACAGATCCATTCGCCAGTGAACCAGCTAGCGTGCAAGTGAGAAAAAGGACCACGGCAAACAAGAAGAGAAAGGAGAGTGAAAGGAAAAAGAGAGCGGTGAACGGAGCAGTAGCACAAGTTGTTGATGGCGGTTGCATGAGAAAAGCCGAGTATAACTATCCCGTATTCATACATCGGGAAAGGCAGTTCTCTTCCGTGTGTCTTGCAGTGCAGACGAAAAATCTACGCGCGGTTCCACAATTATAGAATACATGCCACATGCTCTAGCATGATCGCTCATACACACAGACTACCCGAAAAGTTTGTATTTTTCCTCCTTTTGGCAAAAGGCAGAGCGACACGATGAAAAGGCCAAGTTCTGTCTTTTTTGTCTTTATCCTCATAATAAAAAAGTGAATTGGCATTTTGGCAGTCATTGCAAAAAATATCAACTACAGGAATAAAAAGAAATTGTTTATTTGTGTGAATTCAAGTGGACCGTGAATTGGTTGAACAAAGGGGAATATAACCGTTTTCCATTTTATGCTTCGAGAATTGAAAAAAAGAAAGCATGCTTAGAAAGGAGAAAGCATAGGCACGGTTAACTTTGACAAATCTTTTTTCCTCATCAAAGAAGAAAAAATATAGTTCTTCTACGTATTTTGTCCCACTATTAAATTCAGTGTTTGTGATTACCAATGACTGTGTCGTTTCTATGAGAAAAGACAATTTGTACGCGGCTTGCAGTAACTACACACATTACATTGTTTCCAATCATATAATCATCAGTGGTGCCCGTATCTTGAAACTTACTTTCACACTATTCATTACAAGTTTACTAATTAATTGCAAACAAAATTAGAAAAGTTTTTTCATTCTCTATCCATTGTTGTGGTGATACATGATAAATGACAATTTTTTTGTCAATCTCACCATCATCGCTTGAAACTACAGGAAAGAATTATTACGGTCTCTAATAGAATTTCTTGCCTCATGACTAGAAATTGCACTTAAAAACTCTTTCGCAAGATTTTCCACACAAAAAACAGAAAACAAAATCCTTTAGTGACAGTGCTGCTGTTTGTGCTACTTCAACGTGACTTGGTTGACTTGTCAATGATCATCACAATAGCAAACATGCCAAATCTCTTCAGACTTTCTCTCACATTGTGTATCTGAGTGGGTGCGCTTTTGAGTGGTATACATACCATTCTTATTACGATGGTGAAACTACACCTTCAATTACAATAACACAGATTGGTTAATTAGTAAATAGCGTGTTCAAGAAATATTATATTCATTGCTGTTATTAATATTATTATCGTGTTTCCCTCTATACTTATTTCATAACAAGATTCTCTCCCATTCTCGTTCTCTATTCATATTTTTAATTAAAACTACTGAATTGAGTTTTATACTACTGTTGTGCTACTTACATCTTGTTCTTGTTGTTGTAAACGAATAATAAAAATTTAGTTCAGTTCACGAAAAAAAGATTGTGACAAAGTACACAGCTTTTAGCCACTTATCACTTGACGCTCCCATTCATCACCAGCGGCTGAACATCGCTACACAAACACAGTTACAAAAGAGTGTACTTGGCTTTTTGATCATCTTGCCAGCACGTTCTCTTCACTCCACTTTTCCATACAGTTTACATTGTTATCGTGAAGATATTTTGTGTATACTTTCGTCGATACATTTTGCGTAGGAGCTTGTCTGAGTGAGAAAGGAAGCTGGTGTAATAAATAAACAGGGTTTGTGCAAAATAGTGATGCAGGCTATTTCCTTCTTGCACAATGAACGAGTTTGATGAAAGTTTCAACTAGCCTTTAAAAAGGGACAATCCGCTAGTCACTGTGTTGCAAGCGGTAGAAAGTAAAGTAAAATCTGAATTTGCAGAGTACCCAAAAGCCACTTTTGTTAGTGTTGTTGTTGTTCTTGTGGCGGCGGCGACAGTGGTGCTGCTGAATAAAGGAAAAAGTTGAAATGGAATAAATGATTTTATTCATAACTCATTTTAAAGGAAAAGTGTTTGTAAAAGATTTCACTGCTGTGTAGATTGAGTGAAGCTTGGGAAAAGTTGTCATTTTAAGCAGTCAGGGGAAAGGTTGTAAAAAAGAGGAAATTTTCTCTCTGTACTTAGAAAAAAATTATGTAAGAAAGGATAATCCAGTATTTTACTCACTACCTCATCCCTTTTCTTGCGAAAAAGTTGTCAGCCAGTCTATTATTGAAATTGTTATAAAAGAGAAAAAACCGCAAGTATTTCACAAACCATTTTTAGCGTTCCTGGGTAAAATTGAGACACAAGAAAAGTGCTTCGTCTTCATCGATACACGAGTGTAAAGTGTAGTTGAAAAAATTAAATTTACAGAGTACGGCTTCAACCTAAAGAAAAAGGAAAAGTGAAGTTTATTATTATTTTTTTGAGAAATAAATAGGTAAAAGTACTCAAAATCCCACAACACTGACTCCTTGTAGATTACGTCGTTGATGCTCCGGTGAGTTTATTTTTCAATAAAAAAGTAAACGAAAGTATTTTCTCGGTGAGTTCAAAGCAGTTTAGTTTTACCTTTAAATACACACATTTCAGTGTTTGTTCGTCTTGTGGCCCTCGTTTTAAACGAAGGGTGTAAAAATAGTAATAAAAAGCATCTTGGAAATTCGTCTCGCTCCCTATCTTCCATCATCGTCCCAGACAGTTGGTAACCTTGGAGGATATTTCATATAGGACTTCTTTCACGGTCAGTACAATATTATATACTTTTTTATCCATCGCTTCATTTTTCATGTTTCCAATGCAATCTCACGAGATTCCCGTAGAATGACCTTTGAGACAAACTACATGGCCCTTATCTGTATATCTGTTGATTTTATAGCTTATGTATTTATTTCATATTGCATAAACTTTAAAAGAAAAATAAGAAACGTTCTTTGCTGTCGCGTCGGTTTCCCAAGTGCTTCCCTTTAAAAAAAAGATTACTGACAGCAGTAAATTGGGAGAAAGTTGTTGTTGAGAACTTCACATACAGGAGTGTATACTTACCGTTATTTAATTGATGATACGCTTTTCGGTGATGTGAATCAGTTGAGTATAAAAAGGAAGTCGTAGAAAGAAAGTGTCTAAACTCATTGTATCGTCTTGCTGGCTGATCTCATAAAAGCTGAAAGCCATGAAAATATAGGGAAAGCAAGGTGAAAGAACTCCTAAAATAAAAAAAGCAAGCCAGTAAACTGTATCTTCAATTGAAACGTTCCTGCCTCCGTAATCCAGTCTTACCGCATAACATAGAAACATGTATTTTTTTTCTACTGTTCCATATAAAAATAATGATTCCTTCCGGGAGAAGAATTTAAAAATCGGAATACCGTCGTAGAATTCCATAGAAGTGATTACTTATTCACGCTGTATTTTTTTCTCTCCACATGTTTTTTGGCAAACGGACTCAAGCTTGAGCTGATGAAGCAATATGCATATTTTACATGTGATTTTGATTCTCTGATAATGACGAGCATGATGGCATGAGTCAGACAATGTGTTTGTTGCTGCTGCGGTGCTCCGTGTGCGTGTTTCTGAGGAGAAGTGCACCACTGCTGCGTGGCCTATTTTTCAGGAAGGAAATTGCATTCACATCCATAAATACTGTAGTGGAGCGCTGGGACCAAGGGAGAACCAACCAAAAATCTCTTGTTGTTATTTTTATTTTAACTCTCTCCATCCCGGAGAAGTAAACCACTGCGATTTCCTCCCTTTCTCTTTTTATGCCTTTGCGTTCGTTTCTTTATTTTTTGTACATGGAAACTTTAATATGCAGTCTACCGTGTATGTAGGTTGCGTATTTATGTACATGAAAAAATAAATGTAATCGAGGTGTACGCCTAAACCTAACGTTTTGAAAAGAAGAGGAGGAGGAAAATATGCACAGTATTCTCTGATGCCGCTTCTGTTCACCCATTGTTTTCACTTTTGACATGAAGGGAAGCCGTTTTGCTTCCTGTAACCATTCCCTTGCAAAATTATTTTCCATCTCTATTCACTTCTCTCCTCGCTCTCTGGTGTGTTAAGTAAGTTTTTGGAGCATGGGACCTAATAAAAAGCCAACTTGGTTTTATTTACGAATTTCATCCGTATATCTTTGTGGATGCATACAGAAAGGAATAAACCGTGTATTTAATGGCGGCCTCATTACCTATGTTACAAGTGTGCCGTTACTATTGTTATTATTTAAATATTGCGTGAACTCTCGAGTTTCCAATGGTCTCCAGGAGGCCTAAGCAAGTATACTATTTTCAGACACAAAGGGAAATTTGAATTGGAAGGAAAGAGCTTCTAAAGCAGGAAATAAATGAGTGTAGGGTGAATTTGTGGAAAATGAAATGAATCTAGGAATTGCTTGGTTGTATTTACGTATATACGTTTGGTAGAAAAGAAGAGCAAAAAATATTTTCGTATAGCCAATTTACCTTTAGTAAGCTGTACAATGCAATAATAAAGTTATAAGGTAACAACAACAGCCGTAGCTGAGGTAGTACCAAAACAGCAAACAAAGCACATTGTTGCTTAGTTACTAATAGGCTTCGTTTCCTCCAGATTTGTCCTCCCATCTATTCAATGGCAATGTGTTTGTTTTGTATTTGTGTTTTTGTGTGAGTCTATTTAGTGGATTTCCAGGAAACCTGAAGTGATTTCTACTCCAAAAACACATAATATACCTATGTATCTACTCAACTAATTATTCGTTATGATTTCCGCCGTTCAGCTGCTACGGTTGTTGTTATTCCCTTGTTTTTTTTGTTTAGTTCCCTGGTCTGATGCTCTTATAGTGTACTACGACTACATCGTTTCGGCTCAACTTAGATTCTGCTTTTCTCCCGTGTGTGCTCCCTTCCTTTTTCTCTTTTTCTTGTGTTACATAGTTCCTCATTGAGGTCTGTAATGGCATTTTCCTCTGTGAAAAGTGGCAGGTAACTGCCAACGACAGCTTTTGCATTTTCCTCTCTCTCTCTCTTTTCCTCCATTCTCTCACACTCATTCTCGCGCTTTGGTAAGGTTTCAACCTGCCATTTTCAATTGAAAACGGTAGTAACCACTTTCCAAAGAGGAATAAATGTAAAGAATGGAATGACACGACAACAACAGCAGCAGTAGTAACAGAGTAGATAACTACAGAGAAATGCGTAGTGCTGTTGTACCTATAGCAGCACCGCTAGTTCAACAATTGCAATGGCGATGATTATCATCTCGTGAACAAGGTATAGCGTCAGTAAGAGAATTACTATTGCTGCTGTTGTGTCGATACCAGAACCAAAGAAAAGAAACGTTTTGTCGTGTAAAATGGCGACGCTATCGCTTTTGTTTCTCCTTCTCCACCACCGTGACAAAGTCACTTGTACAGCCTTGCATTATTTCTCCAATTTCTCGTTAGTTCCTTTTGTTTTGCTAGCAATGAAGAGAAAACCCCGGTACAAATTATATAACACGTTTTTTTCTTCTATTCTTTACCATTTCCTTTTCTAAAACAAGGAAATTGTTGCTTTTATATTCACTTTTCTCGTGACGGACCACCTGCGTCCTGTGAGTATGTGTGTTTGCGATTGTGTTTGTTGAGTTCCCTGTACAACAGCCCATTCATTTCATTCACTCTTTATCGAAACCAGGGTTTCTTTTTTCCTATCCTTTTTATAATGCTCGCCTAAGAACTTATCCAGTTTTCTGAGTAGATTAAAGGCGACACCGTGAAGAATAGGAGAAAAGGCGATCATCAAAGACGTGCAACATCCATGGATTCCATTGTCCTGTTAAGCTAGCTCGACGAATAACAACGTACAACTAGACAGAGTTGTTTCTACGAAAAACCTAATACTGAATAAATACATTATTTAGCTTTTTGACAGTTTTCCTCATTCCCCTTGTTCTTCGTATTCTAAGCTGTCTTTGTCTGACCACCACTGATGCACATGGTATTATTCTTTTATAGAAGAAGGTAAGAAGGAACATGAAGGCAGCAGGGCTGTCTGCTACATTTGTGAGGCAGGCGACAACTTGTCTCATTTCTGTTTTCACACTTGAGCAACCAAAGCGGTGATGTGTAAGATATATACATACTACAACGCGTCTTTTTTATTCCTTTTCTTCCACCTACCTATCTATGGTTTGTATAGCTGTATATATGCTCTGACCGGTTCATCGTATTTTTTGTCGTGTCGACCGACCGCTGTCGTCAGTGTCGGTACTCCTTTTTTGTTTTTCTTCTCCTTCTGCCTTTCCTTGTTCTTGTTTGTCGTTCTGTAACTTAATTTTTTTATCTCGTCGTCACAAGGGATTGAAAATGAGCAATGAGCTGGTTGTCTTGTATTTATTAATTTTCTTCTGTGTCTACACTACAGCGACGTAAAACTCGAAACAAACACGGGAACCCTCTACAATAGACACTCTTTTAAGGCTTCTCTTTCATCCTTGTTTTCTCCTTGTCACTAGCATTGTTTTGGCATCCAGGAACGAGCAAAAAAATGTTTAACAGCTTTCTATACTCCTGTCGCTACTGGTTCAACGTTTTTGCTGTTTTTGTTGCTTCCATGTTCTATCATCCTGTTTTGTATTGTTCTGCAGTAATTGTATCATGTCTTTGTTATTAGCTCATTTTCTCTCTTTTCTCCTTCCCCTTCCTGCTGCGACACTGTATCAATTTAACAGCTTAACACACAAGAAATGAACAAGTAATAATAGTAATACACAAAAAGGGGATGATGACAACATGGCAATTTTCTCACCAGGAAAATTAGTTGGTTAAAACGAAGGTGGGTTTCGAGGTGGCAAGTAGTAATACCAATTTGATAATCAAAATGAGCAATGGTGCTAGAATTACCACACACACAATATGAAAGCTTGCTTTTTATCTAATAGCCTGTTCCCTTTTTTGATGATTGGTACCTTCCTCTTTCTAGCAAACGAACAGGTAATAAGTTATTGCCCTTCTCCCGTTGACGAATTCAATTTATGTCGTGGGAAAGTCAAACGATCGAATCAGTTCCCGTCAAAGGGGAATGTTTCCAGTTGCTACGCACTACACCACTCCTATTAATCAAACTGTTCATTTTTCCTCTATATGACAAATAAATTGTAAATTGCGCAGTTCTAAGTACAACTAACCTTCCTTTCATCATCATCAAGTTTCTATTGCTCACATCATCAGTATAAACAGCAAAAATTGGAAATCCTGAAATACTTTTTTTCACTCTTATAATTTATAACAGTTTGCTGCCTCCTTTTCCTTTTGTTCGTTATTTTTTCATAATGATCTTAGAGATTTTGTGTGTATACGATTTAAACTGAATTGGATTTTTTTAGTACTATTTGAATGGAAACAAAGTATAAAACAGAATAAGAGAAAACATAAGAGGATCGTTATTGTAATCATCAAACGAAAGAAATATAATACCATGTACTTACTTACATTCTTTTACGTTTATTTTTCTTCTTGGTATTATTGCTCAAGCAACTGAGGAAAGTAGCAAATGATAAATTTTTTACCATATATGTAAACTTCAATAGAGCACGCACTCCATTTCCCATCCTAGAAGGAACATATTCTATGACTCTCTGAACAAGGGATAAAAATAAATATTAAAACAGGACGGATGAATGAACGAATTGTATTTTTTCTTATTCATTCTATAGTCCTTGATGTTGAGCATGTGTTTTACTTATTCTCTTTTTGAACACAGCTAACAATACAGATACTATGACTATGACATTAGCATTAAAAGCATTAATATGACATGAGGGTATGTATAGGTAACAGGTTTTTTGTTAGCTTTTAGCTATTTTTTGTAATTAGTTGGAGATACCTTTGTTGTTCCTCTTTTTGGAGTGCCATTTCCAAGTACTTAGTGTGTGCATTTTTCCTTAGCGGAAAACATGCAATATAAAAAGGTTTCCAAAAAGGTTTGCTAAAAATTACTTCTTGAAAATCATGATGCAATCCGGTAAACTAAGCTAACACCTGCTTTCTATTTTCCCGTATAACGTGCCATTATCTGGTTTTAAGGGAGGAAAAATAAAAATTAACAGAGACATGTTTAATTTTTTATGGAATTCAAAAAACTTTTTGAAGTAGACGTCATTTACTACATGACATACAGTGCGAATAGTACCTACCTAGTAACCGCTACAAAGCTTTTACCCTTTCTCGAATGAAACAGGTGATTCTTTTTGTGTTGAGAAAAGAAAAGAAAATTGTTTGTTGTGTTCGTCGTCATCTTGGTCGTCATTTTACAAAGTTGAATGTTTACACTGAAGTACATTCACTTGTGCAAAACGACCGCCTAGACAGTAAAAAGCTGTATATAGGTACGTTTCATAAAATGGAGTAGTCCAAACAAATTCCCTGCCACACACAACAACCAAGTACTCCAGTTTCCTCTCTGCTGAAAAAAAAGAATGGAAATGTGTTCGAAATGGGATGGAAAGAGGGAGAGGCCTTCATCTTGTATTGCTGTGTTGTTTTGTTTGTTTGCTAGTCTACAACCACTACAAAGGAAGACAGCATACTCCTACCTACATTTTAACCAGACCAGACCAGCAACAGTAGTACTTCTACTACTGGCCCCTCGAGAGATTTGCGGTCTCCGCTCTGCAAAAAAGACCTTAAGGTTGTTTATTCAAGAGCTACAAAACTACAACGACATCATCATCATGAACATGAACTATTGTATTTTTTACCTACCAACCTACAAAAGTACAGAATGACTTTAAGCAGTTGTTGCTTTTGCGCTGCTCTACATGTAGATGGTTCATGATTCAAAAAAGATGGGCTACAGCAGGGAAAAAAGGAAAACTGACTGTTATGATGACGATGATAATGATGGCAGAAATAGAGTGGTAGTGGTTGTTGTATCACTGGATGTTTCACTGGAATATTGTGGAGAAAGCATGCATGGTCCGCATTAGTCATTCAAATGATGACAAGTGTAGTGTAGTAGTAGCAGCAGCAGGAGTTGTAAAGTAGGAGGTCAGTACTAGAAAAGAGGTAGTAACCATTCACCTACTTACAGTCATCATCATCACATCACTTCACTAACCCAACAATAACGCACTCTGTTGCTTTCAAATCATCTGTACTCGGATACCTATACTGTTGTATATTTTATAGCGTCCATTTTTAAAGAAATTGAAACGTGGCAAGTTACATCACCGACTTACTTTAGTTTTTTGGGGTTTGCTGTCGTTGGGTTGGAGATGTGAAGGAGCAGAAATGAGAGAAAACTGTACAGAAGGTTTACCACGAATGATAGCATCATAATAAATGATACATGTGCTACTGCAGCAGTAATGCAAAAAAAGTTGGATGTGTTCTTTCTTTCTTTTATCCTTTCCCTTCTCGTAAACAATATTCATAAAACTTGTCCATGTGTTTCCTCAATTTTATTTTTGAACAGAGCTACCTTCTTCTAAAACAGAGAGAGCTTTGGAAAAATATAGAAAAAACTTTCGAGAAAGGGAAGGTACCCTGATAACTCCATAGTGTGTATTATTATTATGTGAGAGTTGGATGTCTGCGGTAACCGTAAATGGAGTGGTTTCTGCGGTTAAAAATATATTACATATTTTTTGCAAGGAAACGCAGCAGTAGTACAACCAGAAACAGAGTCATACCAAGAAACCTGAGCAAATGGCTAGAAGAAATTTCCCCTTTTCTTTCTTTTTTTGTTCTGGTTTGTTCACTACCTACCTACCAACTCCATCTTTACAAAATGTGCTTGGAGTAGGTAGCTACATATATGTCTTCATATGGAATAACTGGGAGAGCAAAAAAAGAGAAAGGATTTCTTGGAGTCTGGTGTTGTGTAGTCAAAGTAAAATGTATAGTGCATTTACATTACATCACATTATGTTGCATTACATGTGCTTCAAACTGACTCATGTTTATTTCGCTCCTACTTCTACGTCAACTATTATTCTCTTTTTTTCTTTCTTTCTTCTGTTGTTCCACCAACGGAGAAAGGAGTGAAAGGAATAAAGCTGTAAAAAGAATAGAGAGGGAAATAGAAGGCATTGCATTTGATGCATTACGCCATTCATATAATACTACACGTCTTAAAAAATACTCCACAACTACCACCATTGCCGCCATTGGCATGTTTATACTATTTTTCTATATACTTTTATTACACAGACAATTTTATTTTTTAGGTATAGCGTAACCACTTACTTCATTTTCTGAAATACTTCACCGAGAATAATATAGAAATAGTATGTAGTAGCGGACTGAAATTTAGGATAAAAGTGAAAATAAAAAGAAGAAAATCTCTCTGTTTGTTCCGTTCGTTTGTTTAGCCTCATATTTTAATCCACTAGAAAAGTACGGCTAGTGGTACAACAACAGTTTGTACCACAACTTTACTGCTTCTAGTAGTTTCGATTCTATGCAGACAGAGACAGAGAGAGGGAAGAATAGGCAGGCTATAAAAGGAATAAGAAACATTTACTTTCTTCAACGATCAGAAAAAAATGTAAAAAGACTAAAAGAGAGAGCATCACGATCATCATCGTGTTCAAAACACAAGAGTGAAACGAGAAAGTTGAGAGAAGGAGTAAAAAGTGGAAGCAGGTCAACCAAACGATTTTTACATACAGGTTCGTAAAAAGTATGTACTCTTTGTTACTTTCCTCTCTCTCTGTACTTAGTTACGTTACATTTTCTAGAAAGACGAAATGGTGGTGGTGCTGTATGTAAAGCAAATATTGATCATAGATTTCCACATGATTTTTATTGTGCTTCTGCTGGATTCCGGTTTTTGCGTCATTGAATCAAGATCGCTTTGTATTCCTCTTCATATTTCTTCTTCTTCGTAGACTCTTTCCACTCTCTTTCCTTTATTCATTTCTATTTTCTGTAGTCATCATGAATACACAGTCATGTATACTCTAACTTTTTGCCCCTGAGCACTCTCCCCATTATTATTACTCTTCCGTGCATTTTCCTCTTATTTTCTTCTTGTTTTCCTCAGCAAAAGGAACGCCTACTCACTCACTCTGCATGAGCTGAGCCCTATACAGTATTTTTGCAATGGTCGCTTTAAAATTAAGAGAGGTATTGATAATGATGTTGCAAGATGGAAATAATATGCTGCTGCTTCTTATGCTTCCGATGATGATGATGACAAAGAGAAGAATGAGGAAGAAGACGATGCTAGTGATGTAATGTCAAGGCAAAAGGGATATCAGCAGAGCTCAGCCAGTTATATAAGCAAGAACACTAATAGCTTGGCAGAATCATCATCTCCTCCTCCGCCACCACCAATGTTCCTCCAAGTGGTACTTTTTTAGCTGGATGTGTTGTACGTTGTAAGCACGTTCTTCATGTGCGGGGAATACTAAAATGTCTCATGTTAGCAGTAGTAGTGTTATTATTATTACCATTATCGCTCCCATTATTACATGATGATGCAGTGTAGTGGTAATACTGGCGTAATGGAACGTATCTTTGTTGGCAGTCAAAGAAAGCTGACTGCTCTCGTGTGTATCGATAGGCAGGCAGGCAGGCATTCTCTAAAAAGAAGAGTATGAAATCGCAAGAGATGATGTGGTGATGATGATACAGGCATTGAATATCGAATCATGATGCTGATGATCATCGTCATTCTACTATTGCTGCTGCTACGACTGCTGATGATGACGTTGTTGTTACTCGTGCATTTACCAGGCCCATCAACAACATCACTGCCATCACCAGTATAACGTGATCAACTGCTTGGTAGTGAGTACTACTGAACGAGTGAATGGTGATGCGGAACATGGATTTTTCCCTGATTTCACTTCAGTGTTCATGCTCCTCATGCAAAGTAACTTGCGTGTTGTATAAGCATTTTGCAGGATACACGAGAAATTTGGCGTGGAGTACGTAGGAACGTCCATAAATTTATGATTGTGTAGGTATTACTATTGCTGTTATTATTATTATTCCGCATGTATTTTTATTTGCTCATCCATATGTAAATAACCAGTAGGCACCGTCAGAAAGGAACATGATTTGTCTGTGAGTGAAATGTCATTTGCATTTCCAGCCATTACCCTAAAATATTTTACGGGTTTTGATTGAGGCAGCAGCATTTAATTTGTTTAGGGAGGACACGCACAAATACGAGGTTGCCCGCTTACAAAAAGATGTTGTCAGAATACATATTTCATTCTCATGTAAATTGTCTCCATCGCTGTATTCCAGCTTCCTTTTTTTTCCTTTTGGCCATGCAGGTCAGCCGGTCTCGATAAAGTTCACTGATAAAAAAGGCATAATAATAATATAAAAATAATATTATGACCGTACATGCACATACTCATAAATAATAATGCAGATATTTTTCTGTATAACTGAATGTGTCTAAAAGATATAATATGCGTATTCAAAAAATGCTTGGTATACAAGTCATTATCATAGGTCAAGGCGCATTTGTATGAAAGGGTATCATTTAGTGGCCATCATCATCCATCGTCATGGCCAAACTGCTACATGATTTTATGAATTCATGTATTCTCCATCGACCATTCATGTATTCTCGCATCCCATATCATTTTCTTACTAGACACGGCCATTTCCATAAATATAAACAGCCTTTCAAAAAAGCAAAAGGAAAACGTTACTGCCTACCTATATCATCATCTCTATCACCGTCCTTGCTACTTTTTCTCGTTGATAAAGTGATTGTAGAGATGGTACTTTTTTTCTTCAAGCACTTTGTTGGTGCAGGGCTTCAACCCAAAACTTCGACTATCTCCCTCGAATATTTGCAACGAAATAAGTTACCTACTGTACTTACTTGTAATCGACGTTTACCATTCTAGAAGCATGGCGTTTGGAACAAACATTCATTTTTGGCAAACCCTTTCAAGAAGTTGACCTCAGAATTGAACTACAGGCTGGCGGTACATGAGAAATTGAACTTGGATCCTAGGGTCCATTCTTTAACTGTAGAAATTCCAATAAATACAAAGTTGACTATGTTATTATTCATATGCTAAGCAGATGGATGGACTACTCTTACTAGAATTGCTAACATACAATTATTACGCGCTATAGATTAAATTGATTTTTTAACCTGTTTCTGCACATTTCATTCTATGCAGAAGAAAATACGACGAAAAAGATTTTTTACCATAATAAAACGAGGAGTTATGTAATAAGGATCATAATAGGAGAAACGTCTTTCCACATTTTGTACATATTAGATAAAATGTATATCCATTTATCTCTCTTTGTATCCTCTTTGAATTCATGTAACAACTTCAGTGTCAGATGAAGAGAAAAAAACGGAAAGGGTGGGAGAACATAACCTTCACTTGTACATGGATAGCGTGCGTACCTACATCTTCATCAGAGGACATGATTTTGATGTCTGTGTGTGGAGTGTGTACATACATTTTCTTTCATGTGTAGAGTCAGAGGGAGTAGTTTCCTGTGGAGATCTCTGCAGTGCAGGTGCATATACATAACTATTTTACATAACCACTGTACTGTAAGTGATGGTATGTTTAAGCATGCAACACACAATTAGGCTTTCATTCTGCCTACTATAATACATACGGATATGAATCGATATAAATATACAAAAGGAATATATGACGAAATGTAGTTTTGCTTATGCTCTCCTTTCACTACCACTCTAAATAACCTCCACAGAACATCTCTTCTTCTTTTTCTACCAGCGGAACATTTTGCTATCTTGCTGCTCCTGCCGCAGGTCAAGTGTAATTTTAAACAATATTCACAGCGGTGCATCTCCATTTTTTGCGCTAATACTGCTACCGCCACCATTCCAGGAGTCATCATCGCCATCATCATCCTGCAAAAAACTGTACAAAAGGGAAAGACAACTAACTACCTTCCAGTTATATAACGGGGTTTTATGTGATATTATTATGGAGGTCGACTTCACTCTGGAACTTCATGGTAATGGTGGTGGTGAAGGATCTGGTGGGTGGTGGTACTAAAACGTTGGTTGTAACATTATCATTCAGCGTACAAAAAAATTCGCATAATGCTTTGTGCATTTTATATCTCTAATGACTTTCTGCCTTATCTTCCATTGTACTACTAGCATAGCGGAACCCGTTTATGCATGGAAATGCATGTATTTTTGTGTGTAAAATGTTATCTTTATTTCGTAGAAAAATTGTGCCTCTTTGAGAGCTAGATGATAAAAAAGTAGCAAAGATTTTATTTTTCGTTCATGAGAGTAAACACTTGGAATAATTCAAGCCATTTAAATGCTGATTACATGAGATTAAGGTGGGGAGAAAGCGGAGTTTCAATGTAGGCAGTACAATACACAACATCCACTATTTTGCGTGAAAGCCGGGATTGAAAGAAATGAGAGGAGAAGGAGGAGAAAGAAAGAAGACGAATTTCCATAAAGCCTTCTTTTTTGATGATGGTAGTGCATGCATACAAAACACCTATCTACTTCGCTGTACACAATCTCTACAATATTTTTACAGAGATTTGGTAGGCATTTTATTGATATGGCTATGGCACTACTGCAGTGGTGCCGGTGATGGTGATGATGTGGCGGTTATGGTGATGGCGCTAGTAGTACACAATAACGCAACTAAATCTGCTACAAAATGGTGTTGTATATATTGTTGTGCACTGGAGCATGATTTTACTTTTGGCTTCAATTCATGAGCAGGTGCTTTTATGTACTGTGTAGTTTGGAATGATGTCTAAAACAACGACAACACAGAAGTTGTGTTTTGTGCACCTCTCTGCTTTCTCTCCAACTGCGAGTGTGTGTATATGTCTGTGTTTTATTATTATTATCGTTCAGCTTTATATGCAAACATTTGTTGGTTTTTTGTGGAGCAGAAAGGAAGTAGAAGGGTTTATTCGAAGAGAAGCAACTAGAGAAGGGTGACGACGGTGTGAACTCTATTGTGGAAAAGCGTTTAAATTTATTTATTTGTTTCTTAGTGGCGCCAACGACGGCAGGCTAGTGAGAATGAATAAAATATGTTTTACGACGACAAGAGGCAAAGTACACGATTACGCTGTCACCAAGAACATTATCTATGTGCATAAATTTAGATGGATGAAGGCACTCTTTTGTGACCTTCCCAACGAGCAAGTTGATGATAGGAATAAACAAGGTGGACAAGTCCATGCACTGCATTTGTACAGTGACATTGGTTACTGACTCCCATGATGACTGGCCACACCTTCCTAATTGTAGGGTAGTACCGGGTACAGTTAGAAAAGTTGGATTACTAGGACGCGTACCGTGATGATGATGATGGCTTTGGTAAGGTATTTGTGCTTGCAGGAGGTTCTTCTAGGAACTTCCAGTCTCAACAACATAATTCATCTGAAAATTCCCTTTGCCATTGTTATTATTTCCAATATTATTGTTTTCACTGGAAGGAAGGAGGCGGTTCTTTTTATTGTCCTTGTATTTCTTGTCCACTTTCTTGATAATGCTCTCTCTGCTCAAAGTTTCAGTTTTATTGCCAAAAATATATATTACCCTGGCTAATATAATTATTATGAATTTTGGTAAATAACAAAATATGGGCCAAAATTGATATATTATTTCAGCTTTAAGCACACTGACTTGCAGTAAAACCTGCAAGATTTGTAACCGGCAGTGGTGGCGGCGGCGGCAAGCAACTGCCGTTGCTGTTGTGTTTGTATTTGTTGTCGCTATTTCCGAACTTTGTTGCTGTTGTAAATGAGGGCTGATGGTTATCGCGAACAGAGGCAATTCTCATAATTTAAACGCCACCACCAAAAGAGAGAAGATCACTAATCATTTTATATTGGCTTTGTATACTTCTCAGTACTTGTATGAGAGCAAGGGAATTGTAGGGCAATAACAAGTGACACACTGGATAATTTCCTTGGGCCATTCTTCTTCATGCTACAACAACAGCAGCAGAGGTAATATCACTGAGAAAACAACAGGAACAACAATCGTTCAGAAACACAATAGTTGCAACAAGGACAAGAGAACCGTGGGAGTAAAGAGAGATGACTTTTCTCGTTGTTATCGTAACAAAGTCTGCTTTCATTATTTGGGTAAATATGTGCCTATTTTAGTATAAAATGAGACCAGCTCCTTACTCTCCTCCCTCTCATTCTATCCAAAAGCAATCCAATTTTAAGCGGAATTACTGACAAAAGCAAAAAAGAATAATAAAATAACTTTGTTATTAAAGAAATACCTGAGTAACCTCCTCTTTCCTTTAGACATGTTATGTAGGCGGCATGTTATTAGCAACTTTTATGCAATCTCATCCTCTTACGTTTACAAAAGCAACAACAACAAGAGAAGAGATGAACCAATTTGATAGCAATAACTACAGAGCTGTACATAAATATGCCACATTATACAAAGAAAAAAAACATACACATGTTCGGAAACTGCTGCGGATATGCAAGTCAGTACAAACTTTGTTTCCTGGTCTGGTAATAGTAGTGATAATAATAATAATAAATAAAATGTTATGCATAAGTATTAGGTTGCATCCTGCTTTGTTGCAGAGAAAGAGAGATAGAGAATAGAAGAGAAAGTAAAAAGCTATACATTCTATCTGTCCCGTTTGGCGTTACATATTTTATCGCCGGCACTAGCCTTGACTTCCTCTTCTGCTTGCACACAACGAGGCAACCTATACTCCGCCTTTCAAAAACGGCCATGAATGAATTAATATTGAAAGCATGGTAGTGGAAGTGATGGTGAAAGAGAAATAGTATGGTTGTTGGGTTTTGGTTGAATGGAAGGAATTCATCTCTCTGACTAGAGCAGTTGTTCTAGAGTAGTCCACCAGCGCTCTTTCTCTGACAAAGGGACCTCAGAAGGAGGATGAACCGCTTTTATTTTGGTTTTTTATATGAAAGAAAAAAACTAGAGGAGTGAGATGAGCAGTAGTAGAAGATCTGGCATAGTAGCAGTCGTAGCGGTGCTAGTGGTTTTCGGTGGTTACAAACTAAACGAACCAGTTGCCTTTCATTTAATTGCCAGTCTATTATTTCTAACAAGTTAAATCTGTTTCATATTATGAAACCACATGTTTCCTAGACTATTTCACCATTTTGTGATCTCTCTTTTGTGAACCAGCTGCTGTTTGCTGTTGCTGCAAGAACAAAACTCGATATATTGTGTGGGAAAAAGGGCCTCCTCTTCGCTCCCTTTACCATTTTATTTCCATTCCACCTTCAAACCGTTCATTGATCCATTTCTTTTTTACAGAAAACAAATGGCTTTGCGGAATCATTTATATATTTATGCCTCATTTGACACCACCTACGTTTCAACCTAGCTCAAATGGCTACCAATTTTTCCTCTCTTACACAGCTGGAATGTCGACCCCCTTTTTCCTTCTTGTCTCCCACACTCTCTCCATTTTGCTGTCTTTTTTTAAAAAAAGAGAAATGTCAGAAAAAGGAGATTTTTTCTCCGCTCTGAGGAAAAAAGATATGTCTTCTAAGCCTTGCAGTTGGGTTTGTTCCCTGTGGTACATTTTTTCCCGGCGAAAACTGTTTATTGATCGCCTATTTAAAAATTGGGTTGAAGGCTACTGTAAACTCATACGCAATCTTTATGACATTTTTACAATGAACCGGCTGTCCATAGGTAATCTTTTACTCTTCTGCATTTTATGCCTTTCTTCACTCCATTGTTGAGCTTCTACAACACATTACTGACCCTTGCATCCAGGGAGAAAGAGAGGTTAGTGCTGAAAAAGCATTGCGACATGAAAGAACAAAAAATAGCTGTTGGATGAAAGAGATTGGATGAAGTGAACAGCCTCTCCAATTCAACGTAAATGTTCTAAAATATCAATATAACATATACACCGTTAGGCAATACAGGGATCTACGTAGTACATAGATAAATATGTATACATCTTTCAGCACTACCGTCAGCACTGGCGATGCTGCTACTACTCGTAATAATAATGGTTTCATGGCCTGGCCTGCTCTCTCTGCAAAATGGTTATGACAGCCGAGGAATTAATGCCAACTCACTCAGTCAGAGAGAAAGAAAAGAAGCTCTTGGTTTCTCCTGCTTATGTCCTTACTCTTTCCACTGCTCCTATACCACGACTACTTTTCCTACTCCTCTCTTATTTAATATTATATATAATGGTAGTCCAACCACTTTCATATACCGGGATATAATTCTATATCAACTAAAAACCTATATGTTCTAAATGCATGACATTGCCAGATCAAAAGAGAAAAGTAAAAGTTGACCAGAGCCAAAAATGGAAGATACAGTGGAGGAACGGGTAGTAAAAGCCCTGCTGTTGAAGTAACGCTATCGAGTTATACTACTATCACCACTTCTTTTCCTTTTCTGTTGTGCCACAATGCAAAAACGGACTTTTGCGACGGACCGAAAGGACCGGCCACCACTTCTAGCATCATCATCAACCATCACTTCTCTCTTATTTTTTTGGTGTTCGTCGTCTTTGTCCTGTTCCTCATTCTTCCTATTTATACCATCGTCACTACCACGTTCATTGGTTGGTGCAATGCGCACTAAATTATAAATGTATCATACAAATATTAGATTTCCGTTCATTATTACTGCGTGCAGCATGTTGTACGAGCAGAACGTAAATCAAATCTTCTCACACAAAACATAATCAAATTGCTCTCCCTTTCTGCCTTTTCTCTACACACGAGAGAAATTCTGGATTACTTGTTTTTGTGTAGTATGTGTTCATGTATATTAGGGAAAGTATGACAATGTCCGTCTGTTTGTAAGTGCGCTCTGGAAAAGGGAAAATGTATGGAGGAAAGCGCAAACATTACATTCTCTGTTTGCTGTTATTAATTTGGAATGGAAATAATGTAGCGACGTTACTTATGTATGATGAAATTCACATTTAGGAAGAGAAAGAGAGATTGGATGGAAGAGAAAAAGTCTTTCAGCATGCATGACAAAGCAAAAACAAAAACGAAAGTCAGTAACAGTTGAACATAATGTAATTGTAGTTGATGCCCAGTCGCTTGTTATACCCCGAGTAGAGTCACATTTTTCTGTCATCATGTTGGCGGAATACGGTACATGGTTGATTGTATGTGTATTTATTTTGTGAAAATAAAACTTTTCAACTAGACTTGGTCCAATGAAAGATAAAATGTAAACATTTGTACAGAGTAATGAATGGGGGAGGATTTGAGCTTGATGAAAAATATTACTCTTATTATTTGTGGTAATTTTTGTCGTTTCCTAGTGGGATGTTGTTGGCAGTTGAATACTCTCACTTTTACCCTCTCGCCCTCTCTTTTCCTCCACTCAACTGTTTACACACAGTTCATTTCGTTGAATACAATTTGTGTATAATTGTATTATTTTAGCTCAAGTAAAATTCTTGACCCTGTCATTAGGCACATAGGAACAGCAGCTGAAACATGTAGCAGTGGCAATGTTGACTGAACAATAAATAAAATAAAATAATGATAATAAGCAATAACGTTTCCGAGAGCCTTTTAAATTAAAGAATGTTCAAATACAACTGCGACTTTTTTCGATCCATCCGAGAGAACACTACACTGAACACAATTTTACAGAAATTGTGCTTATAGTAATTGTGGCTTATATTGTTGATGCTTCATTCTACTGAATTTTAAAACAATATGTCGCTAAAAATCAGGCATTCGATTTTTAAAATACTGGTAATAAATATATGATTGTAGAGAGCAACATATACCTTCATGTTCATAAAAAATTATGTTTTACAGCAAGTGAGTTTTCTGTACAGTCGGGCATGTATCGGTTCGTTATCGTGATTAGATCAGGCTTATTAAGGCTCTTGCTTTGTAACACTTTCAATTTAAAATTGTCGTAGTTATTTTTATACACCCTTTATATGCAGTGAACATAATACAGGTTTGCTGCACGACGACATTGACACTCTGGTGAGCTTTTAAGCTTTATTTATGACCCTCCTCGTTGTACTTGTACATTGGGCACATGGCTAAAAATTTTCAGCTTCTCTTTAATTTCGATGGTAGACGACCACGTTCCTGATGCCACTGGCATGACTTGCCTTTTGACTTGGTCACCAGTGCATTTCTTGTCCGGCAGTTCTCCGCCTCGTATAAATGTTAGCAAACAGTACAGTCACCACCGCAGTATTTCTAGCTAAATACCAACCGATGCGTACTTCAACCTTGTTTCCCTTGCCTTTGGGGAGGTGAGCTACTCGCCAATGTGAACAGTAACATGCTGTTTATAGCAATAAATATGGAGAAAACTGACATTTGTTTGCCGATGTTGTGGCTATCCCCTTGTTCCGGACAGAAAATGGTTTAGTTGATTGACGGACTGCAACACTATGTACCAACGAATGAGCACAGCCGCTAGCGACAACTCTATGAATTGTAAGAATGAAACACACAGGGAGTGCGAAGAAGTGTTCATGTTCACACCTTAAAGGTCTGCACTAGTATACTGACATAATGTACCATTAAGAACGGTCGTTTTATACTGTAGATAATTAAATGAAAGGAAACGAAGCACAAGGATTTATTTTTAACTTGGTAGTTGAACTTAAATACCATACACCCACCATTCAATTCACCTTTTTGACTTTCGTTCGCCTCGTGTTTAAACGTTTGTTCAGTTTGCAGTTCTGAAAAATATAACAATCTATCTTTCCTACAGAGGAGCGTTAAAACTGATCCTACGATTGCCTTTGTTCATCCACGAACGGTTTTTCAAACATTTACTTAGTTGTGCACTCCAGCTTCTCCTCCTTCTTGGTAGTAACTATTTCAATATCCGGCCGGATAAAATTCCAACCGTCATTCGCATCCATCGTCGTTCAATAATATCTGATGTCAACACTGAAGAGAAAGAGAGATGTGTACCTTCATTCATTTTTGATGGGATGTTATAAAAAAGAGACGAAGAGAGAAGTGTAATATATGGTGATGTATCTGTGGGTGGTTTTAGAGGATTGACAGGCAAGTTAATAGAGCCTACTTTATCCTTATCCAAACTCACCAGCAATATTTGCGGTTTTTGTTCCCAATTTACTCTATGTGGCTATACAGTATACACATACATGTCTGGCACTTCAGCACATGGTATTCTCAAAGCAGTAATATAATATCAAATGCCACTGCACACTCAGCCTTGTATAATATTATCTATATATGAGTCTTCTTTGGAATCTGGATTCAACCGGACTGGTTACCTTTTGATGAGATAGCACAACAAACCGCTACAATTTTCCACTGGGAACATTTGTATCGGCAACACAAGAAAAATGATAGATAGAAAGAAAGGAATAAATGGATAGATATGGTCTTATCGAAAAGGGAGAGAGAAAAGTAAAGAAAAGTGAAGAGGGAGGATGAAGGATACAATGGGAACATCCATGAGAAGCGGATTACCATTTATCAGCCAAAAAAATTGTAAGAGTTATTTCTCCACAGAGCGAGATGAAGGCTGTTGATTGCGGCGGCGGCGGTGAATGATGATGATGACGAAGATAGAAGCAGACGAAGAAGAGGAAAGCAAAACGAAGTAGCAGCTGCATCCACACATTTGGTTTAGATTTTTTATTGCAAAGAAAATTCAAGACGGACCGAAAGAAAAAAGTTTAATAAACATACAGCAGCATGTAACAGATTCACTGGATGTAGGATGATGATTGGCTACATGCACGCACATATTTTTACTCACGTAAAAAGATGAAAAAAGTAGGGAGGCGTATGTATCGTTTCGTTGAACGTGTCCACTGATTCTCTTTATTATTTTTCACATCCATTGGAACTTACAAGATTTTGTGTGGATATACAGATGCCATCATCTTTTCGTCATCATCAAGCAGGCATCGTCAATATAGCGTACCCATATATAGCCTATTTGCTTCTTTACTTTCCTAAAAAACTACGCGCACCATTTTTCCTCACCATTTGTGATGTACAAGTAGTAAAAAAGAAGAAAAGTGGAAAGAATACACAGTAATGCATATAAATATTATGTAAGATTCCTACTAGTTATATGGCTTAGTAGAGTATATCCGAATATCAGCGTGGCGTATCATCACAAAAAAGAGAGAAGAGGATGAATGATGTTACTTTCGAATCCATCGATATAGTATATAGATTTGTGTGTGTGAGTGAGTGCATGTCTCTGTATGAGCATCTACCATAAGTCTTTTGGACTTTGAGAGAGTCGTGAAAGTGAGAGAAAGTAGTAAAGTACAAGTAGTAGTGAGTGAAAGGGATAAAAATCGAAGAAAGATTCTTGAACAATCCTAACAAAACGCCTTGTGTCCTTGCCGTGCAAGCAGGCAGGCAAAAGTGGTGGACTACAACTGCTGCTACGACTACTACTACTACCACTGCTAGTAAATTGTAAGCAAACAATAATACTTTATCGATGTGAGTGTGTGATTCACTACCGATCCTTTCTCTCTACTGCCACATCTACCTAAAAGCGTACAAAGTGGAAGGTGGCTTGATGGGGTGGTTGAATGTATTTTATATTCAAGCCTGCACCAATACATATTTATATTCCTGTTCATTGGTAAGGGAATTTTTTACTTCTCGCAGATATCTGCTGACAACCCTGCAAAACTGCTTGGGTAGCTACTACCTTTCTCATCTGCTTGCATTTTATGGTAGCAGCCACATGTTCCAATTTTAAGAGGAAAACGATCCTACAACTATGCGTTCGAAAGAGACGAAGAACATAGTGGTAGTTAAGTCAAAGTGATATTACATGTTTGATGGGTTGCTGCAAGAGCAGAAAAGGAGCAGTGGTGTATATAAGATGGAGAAGAAGAAGAGAAAAGGCGTCAGTGAGGCTGATGGATAGCGGTAGATAAAACTTGTTCTCCTTCGCTCTCTGTCTGTCTGTCAAATGATATAGAGGATGGTGATAATAGGATAAAGGAATCCATGCCAATCCAAGCAAGCTAAGCCACGCTACTTACACCACAGCAAAGGAACAAAATGGAATCGCCCGTATTATTTCAAACATGGATCTGTTTAATGTAACGTATTGATTATAGTAGTACGCACAAAGAAACAATTTTCAGCAGCGTAATATACGTGTGCATGTATGTACTGTGGCCATTATTTACATAGAGACAGGCGTGCAGGCAACTTGCACATAGCATAGGCTAGCACGTTGGTATGGCTATG
>JAHZMV010006178.1:0-15127 GCA_027743765.1 Coecobrya sp. COE2
CACCCCCGATTTTGATTGTCGCACAAGCGAATCTTCTGAAAATTCGGATAGGGGCTTTGGATCAGGCTCGGGAGCATCCAATTTAACTTCTGATAGGATAGCCACGCTATATGACTCGTTGGCTGCGGAACTACGAGAGAAATTGAGCGCAAGGAAGAAAAACACGCCATTGCTCTTTCCGCCAAGGGACTACGATACCATTCATCGTCAGCGTGGTAATTTAATGGGAATTGAGTCAAGACGCTGTTCCAATCCGGCGGTGGTGGGCGCAACTGGAAATAGAAGGTCGTATGCATCCCGAGAACAGGAGTCTTGTGGTCGGTCAAGTGGAATTGGATCCACAGAAGATAATTGCAGTCCAGTCCATGATGCTTTGATGGAAAATGCTGCCGTGCCATCGTCTTCAGAAGGTAAAATATTTTTTCGTGCAATTTAAATATTTTTAGCGACACATTTCTATGACGGCATCCATTCATCTTTGTACGCACACAGACTACCGAATTCTGGTATGAATTAAAACATTTTGAGGAGTTGCTTAATTACTCTGAGCTCACCGTTTTCCACAGAGGTTCACGGTTTTACAAGTGGGAATAACTTGAGGAATAATGATATTTTACTTCCAACAAGAATAATTATGATGATGATAACAAAAGTAATAATAATAATAACAATAATCGTGGTTGCATAATCATAAAGCATGCGGTTGTTGTTATGTACTTTACTCTCTTCATGTTGACTAGACAGCACGTAAGTTGACGCATTAAAAATTCATACTTGACAGCAGTCATCGTCATCATCGTCATCATAATCAACAAGCCGTTATCCTAACAACCGCAACCACCCAGAGCGTTATTGAGTTTAATAATTTTTTAGCTGTTGTTTGTTGCGTGCTCCTTTCCATTTATTCACCCTTCCTTGTGTCGTCGTCGTTGTAAAGAGAATCGTTGCCATTTGGCATTATAACCACCACCACCATAATCATCACGGGAATTATAATGCAAATGTAAATTCAGAGTTGATCCTTACAACAACAGCATTTGCACATTATATACAATTTCGTTACTTTATGTAACCAACAGAAAAAAAAGCTACTCATGAATAGTCTGAAATTTTGGAGGCGTAAAAATGAAAACTGACTCTGCTTAAATTAACGGCTCAGGTGTGAGCATTTCTATCTGATTAACACTCTGTGTGTCACTTACTATACAACAACTGTACACGCAGAGAGGTTTTTCTCAGAAATGAATGCATTATGCAGCTGGCCATATTTCTAAATTCTAAAATAAAAATCACTCTACTGCAAAATTTTTCTTTAAAAAGGCATATGGCAAGCTATTATTTTCAAGGGGAAAAATTGTAAAAAAATGGAGTGATTTCAAACCAAGTCCAGTTATGTAATCATGTGAATGAAATGCAAATTGGTGCATGTCGTACACCATTTTGTCATGGTCAGATATCAAAAAAAAACTTTCATCTATATGCATCATCTTTTAGAAGAAGAAGTTACGTACTTTATTATTAAGTATAACAATAAATAATACAAATATGTTGATGAAAAATTCACGCTCAATAATATGTTATGCTAACACACTGACAACCTTCTCTTCTGTGTATCCGTTTTTTCCACCTGGTTCACATCTATCCCAGGCACTTGAGTAAGAGAGCGCTCATTCATTCAGTAATTTCACAATATTATTATCTTAAATTGAATCTGATTGTCCGATTCATTTAAAACAAGAAATGGCAACTTTTCGGTTTTTCATCATAAAAAATCTTTTTCTTATAAATTACAGCAGACAAAGCTTGTAATGACTATTCAGGAAATCTTTTCAAGGTTGCAAACACTTAATAAATAATAATGAAATGAATGAATATATGTACAACTTAAAAAAAATTTTTACTTCCAGTTCTTGAAAATCTAATTCATTCATGTTCACGTGAAACACAGACACACACAAGTGTCCCATCATCACTATAGTTGTTCAACCAGTATAGTTGTTGTTAAAGATTTTTTTATTTTACAGTAGAAAAAAAACGGTTGGTGGTTGGTTCATTAATGCACGTGTGCTTACTGACTTTCTTCTGAACTGAAATGAGAAACCATTAACTTGATTGTAATAACTCTCAAAGAGTCCGCTCTCTCTTGCAGCAGCATATTTTTTTGTCTGCTGCGGTATATTGATATGATCGACTGCTACTAAATAACTGCCACTGTGTGCACTCTGCAGACATTGGTCCTTAAAAAGCTGATGAATTGAATCTGTTACAAATAAAGTTCAATCTTGCGAATGATAACTTCAGGATAAAGGAATTTATGACTGTAAAAAATGTAAAAAAATAAATATTTCAATGCCAGCATACAAAAAGACATATATCGTCTTGAGTAATGTTAATGCTCTTTAAAAGATCAGTTATTTGAGTGTGTGTGCACAACGATGATCGACAACGTCATCGTCATAATAATAATATGAGCACAACCTTATCAATTATTGTTGTTAGTTGTTGTAATAAATTTGTGAAGGCTATACATTGTATAATGTTAGTCAGACGACAAAATAATAATGCATCCTGTTTGATGATTTTTATTCTACCCAATTTTTGAATGAAATATATTGGATATTTAAATGTTTTGGCTTGGCAAAATTTCATGGGCTACATAACTGCGCGAGAGTGGTTGGTTTAATAGGGTCTAATTTTTGGAGGTACCCCCGCAATATATTTCTAAGTATGTTTATCATCCTTATCTTTTTTTGTGAAAGATGAATTGTTAGGGGTTTTCGAGATCAGTCATCATCATCCAAGGTTATTTTGCTGTTTGCGTAATGCTGCAAAAATATGAATGTGTGAGTACACATGTGTGTGTAGTGTATCATTTTTTATTGAGTGGGTTTATTGGCACCCTCGGCAGTGAAACTGTTGATTGTCATCGCATAACCTATAGAGATTATACCTGCGTAGACAGACTTTCATTTTTTAACCATATTTAATATAGAAAAAATAAGTCATTTTAAACTTTAAAGGTAAAATTTTTAATTTTTAAAACATTAAGTTTTATAGAGTACCTTTTTGGAAAAAAATGTGTATATACGAATATTACGCCTTGCATGCATTTTCTGAATGCATTACGTATGTAGGTATATATAAAGCAGATGCAAGTATTTTTTAGCAGATCATCATTTTTGCTTCTCTGTAAGTTCAACGTTCCGGTTTCCGGAATAAAACCAGCATTTCCAGGTGCCTAGCTAATTATAAAATTACATGTTGGTGCACTTGCTACTGTATAAGTCAGAGCAGAGGCATGGCAATATTCTAAATCTTACTTGTTGTCAGTCTGCACCTGTTACACTGAAGAAGCCCAACAATTTATGATGATGATGCAATGGGTGCGTGCAGCGGAAGAGCTCGCTCAGTTGGAACGTACAGGTGTGTAGTATGTGACGCCACACTATATCCAAGGAAGATGATACGGATGTAAATTGTAAATTGCACTTGAAGAAATAAATGTGCTTGCTGAATGAAGTTGATTTAGATTGGTCTATAAAGTATTCTCATTTTTGGTTGCCCTTTTCTCACTTGGAGCAGGTTTAATTCCTGCCTTTTCTAGTATGTTTGAAAATTATCAGCGTTTTCTCACCAAAAGTTAAAGTTAGTTAATGATCCTGTTGTCTAGCCATGCAGTAGTGTGTTCCACACAGTGCGTTCTATAAGTATTCGTATTACGTGTTACCCAGGTTTTCTGTAATTACTAAAAACCAGGTAGATGTATAAAACAGGCGAACAAATATAAGTAGTGACATTAATACGTAAACAAATTAAGTTGTAGTATATACCAAAGTTTTCCCAAACAAGCGGAAATCATCTTAATAGCAATTAGGATTTCCCCAAAATCATAATTTTATCAGGAATGCAGCATGCGTGTACACATTTATGAATTTCATGATTCATTTCATTAACACTGGGACCAGTAGCTCGTCGTAAAATTCTTTTATAGCTAAATTAGATGTACAAAACGCTACTTTTTTTTATAAAGCTGTAATTTAATTAGGCACTACTACCATCTTTTCTCACTTAAACTACTCCAACGACAAATTGTCAAGCAAGTACTACAAAACAAGTACAAGTTGTCAGACGAAAATATTTTATATGCCCTTTTTTTATGTGTTCTCAGAGAGAAATAGAAAGGCGACTTGAAAATTGCCAAGTGTGCAGGTGTACATGCGCACATTCTAATTACGACTAGTATTTCACTTCTGATTTACGGAATTATTATATTATACGCTCGCACCTTTATATATACCGTCGTATATAAAGTTGGCAACGCGGTAAGCTTTTTTGATTATGACTTCATTCACAATTTTTTTTTTCAGATTCACTTTTTTTTCATGAAAGACAACATCTTCAGATGCAATATTGGATCTTATTTTTTTAATAAAAATAATAAAATAAATTGTTATTTATTTGCACCTCAATGATTCATAAATTTAATTTTTTTCCGTTCAAGGTACACAGAAAATAAAAATGATTATATGATTACCTACTACAACAAACAGCTTCTGTGAGTTTTCATGCAAACAACATAGATGACGATTTATACACAGCCATTTTTTGTACTTTGATGATTATCACCGACGATGACGGTAGATTGATAATATTTTATAGATCTCTTTTCTTCTTCTAGCATATTATTCACACGTAGGCGACCAAACAAGCCATCATAGTATTTTAACCAGCTTTATAGTTAGAAGAGAGAAGCTCTATATCTCTCTATTGCTGTTATTTTTTTTGTTATGACCATTTTGTTAGTCTGGATTGAGAAAGGAAGACAAAAAGGGGATTGTGAAAGGCGCCTGCTCACCCTTCGTTACTTTGCATTATGTAGTAATAATGATAGCATGTTGTTTATGTATCCCTTCTTTTTTGGGTCATCGTACTCCCAATCACATCTTTCATAGCCACAAAACTACATCGTCATCCCAACAATATCAGCATCATCATCTTCTTCTTCTTCGTCATTTTTTTTATTTTCCTCCTAACCAAAATGAAGATGAGCTCAAAAAAAACGCCATATTTATAAGAAAACACACGGTGTGTGTTGTATATACATTATGGCCTGAGAGAGATATCAATCTATATGGTTATAATATCCCATGCTACCACACAATAGCAAAAAAATGATGCACACGGTAAAAATAAGATAGTTTGGATCTGGGATCTTTTGCGGTGACGATGTTATATTCTTGCGTGGTGTGTGCACTATCTTGCACATTGCTGCACATATCATAATAATAATCTTTTGCCAGGTTACGATTACAATATGCCGTCCTCTCTCTCTCTCTCTGCACACAAATCAGGGAGAATATTATTATATATATTTTTTCAGATTAGTTATAAGATAAAAGATAATGTTGGTACGATGGGCGAAATGAAGATGATCATGCTTTTGACGATAATAATGACGAGTAGGTTTGTCCACGTCAAAATCTAACTTGAAAAATTTTTTACATTTACGTTTAACTACGTATTATGACCAAAAAAATAATAGTTTACGCTAATGGTAATATTTTTTTCTTTTGTCTTTATTTTTGAACAAGGGTTAAATCACGTAGGGATATAACACAATTGTTACATTATTACGTGTTGCAGATGTTATTTTCTTGTCAATTGCAAAGAGTGTAAAGTTTCACATAAATTTTTATATTTTCAGAGATCATCTCAAGTCTTCTGACTGACCGACCGACCGACCAAGTCAGTCTTGACTATAAAAATGTGTGACAAAAATACTTGCAACATGTCCTTATAAAGATAAAAAACAAAACAGCAAAATTGTTTGCTCATCTCAATTGATCACTTTAAAAAGATTGTCTCATGCTTTATTTTTTTTAAAATATGATGACATATTGCATGCGCCTTCAAAGAAAAGTTTATATCCATATAAAATTGCAAAAAAATGGTAAAAATAGCTGAGGCAAAAATATAGAAAAAAAAATTAACCAAAAATGGGACACGGAGCGACCACACACACATAAATGGGATAACCTTGTACTTGCACTTAAAAATGTGCTATAAAAAATTGGTAGCTACTACTGCACATTCATATTATAACTTGTCATTCTTCTTCTTTTTTTTTCTTCTACATCAAAATAGTTATTGTCATTAGATGAAAAGTGTAATAGCTCTCTATACTTCCTGCTTCAACTAAATGTTTACATCCTGTGATTTGGAAATTCCTATGAAAAAAAAAGTGTTTCACAGTGACAATATACGGCATTATTATAGATTCTCTACTCTTGAAATATTTTCTTCAAGTTAAAGAAGAGCCTTGACTTTTCTCTACGGAACAAAATTCTTTAACCAGCACAGCAACCGTGATATTGGTTGTGTAGATGATGGAGTAAGTCTTGTGATACTAATTAGGAGACTATGAATGAAGTTGCTGTCTATATTTTTTTCTCACATAGAGTCCTTTTTTTACCTGGTACATCCTTCTCTCTCTCTGAGGATCTTCATCTTATCTCATTTATTTTCCAATTCAAAAAAGAGCCATCGGCAGCGGTTCATTGTACCATAGCATATGGGATGAAGGCATTGTGAAAAAAAATTCACAGACACTATCCTTCCCTAAAATGCATTACTGATAAATAACTAAATAAAAAAATACAAAGGCTTCATCGTTTCGTACATACTTATTGTAATCGTAATCATGCATCATCTTCAATCTTTATATGTTTTTTGTATCTTCTAAAATCCCAATATGATGGCTGGGGCTGTAGGGTTTTTTTTGTATCTGTGATTATTGTACAATGCATTTTTGAGCATCATCAAAATAAATCATGATCATCAACCGCCATACGGCAATAATAATAATGGTGTTCATCATTCAACTATTGTGTATTGTGCAGAGTTAGTTTTGGTATTATTATTAGATTTGCGACAAAAAGGTGTTCGTTTTGTCTTGTTTCATGGGTATTTAAATTGTAAGCATAAATAAGCATGGTTGGTAGTTAGTGGTGGTGGCTTTTCAGTTTTTCTTGTGGTGATGTCCTCACAACTGCCCGTCATTCAACAAGACGTGGTTTTAAAATCCCAATGTATTATTTGAGTTATAAATTTCCACAAACAATTTTTCATGCATGTATATATATATTTTTATAAACAAAGAAAAACATGGAACTTTTTTTAGCACCTGCTACAAAGTACGTACAACAATGTCTAGCTTTTATAACGGCTTTGTCCATAAATGCTTAATACAGAGTTAAATTTGATGTAATATTTTAGTCCATTGTTTTCTCGATGTTATTATTAGTACAGCAACATTATTTTGTTGCTTTTTTCCATTCTTCTTCATTATAGTTTAAAATACTCAGAAAACTCATATTGCAAATACTGTATGAATTTTTGTTACGGCCAATTGTTTTATAGGGAGCGTGTGGCAACATGGCCACAGTGGGATGCAATATGGCTATTGTTTTAAGACATATATTACATTGTTACGTAGTTTAAGATCAGTATAATTGCTCATTTTTATACTAAAATAGTAGAGAAGAAAAAATGGACAGGAAAAGCAAAGTTGACTATAAAAAAGCTATAATGTACTAGGCAATCATTTTTTACGTTGCAAATTATAAATTGTCCATGGCCGGAAATCCAGTCACTCAGTTTATGACAGGTGTATGTAGCAATTAAGTCTTAACAGGTTTTTGCTGCCTGCACACAGGTGACAACATATAATTGGCATGCTAGTTAGTGAACATGCATTTCTTGATGTGTGGTGATTATCCTTGTTTTCAATGCTCAGGTATGTGAAAGTTTTGAAAAAAGGATATTTTACAACAGGATGCATACGTCGCGGCCATGGCATTCGATATGATTATTGATCTGCTGGATGCTTAAAATATTTTTTAAATAAAAGACTATATATACCCAAGTCACAAGGGTTATCTGGTAATTTGTTTTTAAGTCATCAAAAAGAAAGTACTTTTTTTATTAATTTTGCATGAAATTGGCCTAGGTGCAGTAACAATGATGATCTCACCTTTACCTAGTACAACAGCAGCAAACCAAAAGATAAGGATAATATGTATGTGTGATGATATGAGTAGAAATAGTGGTTATGGTCAGCAGTGTCATCAATGCCGGTTGAAGATAACCTAGAAATGTAAAAGATGCTGGTATATAACCTTCAGAGGCCACGCACGACAAGTCATGATAATAATATATCTACCTTCAAACGCTGCTATTTCTTACCATGTCAAAAAAAAGCGTGCAAATGGAAAATTTTTATATATAAAAAAATAAACTTCTCAACATTCAGCCGACAAACTAACCAGTTGCAATAAAAAAAATGTAATGTATTCGATTTCTGCTGTCCCTTTTTTATACCCCTTTAGCATTTGAAACCAATCAGATGAACTTGAAAAATGGTTAAGTTAACAGCTGGACTTTAAACTATTTTATTTCAAATGAATAAGATTATAACTTTTTCTGTTGAACTCTGGTTAGCGTTTGTCCTTAGAAATCATCGACATTCTTTTGGAGAAATCGTACCAATATAATTTTCTGGGGTCAAGATTTACAGCATTCATACTAATTTTAAAGATAAAATGATATAGGTATAATATCTATGCGATTTATTCAACAATGCAAAATATTTCAAATCTTGTATGTTTTACTATTTAAATATTATGCATTTTAAAAGGAAGCGTTATATATGTACAAAGGAAGATTGATTGGCTGACAAAAGTAACGGCATGCATTCTTTAGACTTTATTTTGACAAATGCGAAGTAGTTGGTAGGCGTTTTTATGCAAAGTTTACAAAACGTGAAGAAATTGCATGGATTTTGACATAAAGATGAAAGACAATAACTGTAGGCTGCTTACAGGATCTGCTTATTCATAAAAATGACAAATAACTGAGAGAGTGAGAACTAGAACATTGCATATAAAATATAAGCATGTAAAAGTTAACTATGAAAATATTATTATTTTTAGGCTTAAGATTTTTTGCATTTATGGGATTGCATTTTTGTATCCTGACCACACCCTTTAAATTGTGCACACGAAGCATTTAAGCTTACAGAATGCATAATTAACTTGACCTAATATTTGGGTTGAACATTTTTACTATTTTTACTTTTACATTCAACAGCCTTCATGACGCTCATATTTTTACTTGTCTTTTAATGTGTACAAGCAGTAATTATATACAGCCTTGTTTAATGAGTACTATTGACTATAAAATGGCTAATTATACTTGACAAAATGGAGATCTAACGCAACTTCATTTCTTTCAGAAGAAGACTGGAACCCAAGTCATTTAGTGGTAACTGAGAATTCGCAATTCTTGGTTCGACCAGTTTGGCCACAGTCTGCAGACTCGACTCTTCTTCAGCGACAGTCTGTCCACTCGCAGCAACATCACCTTCAGGCACCGGCTCAGGGATCATCGTCCGCATCTCCAGTTCCCCCGCCACTGCCCAAGCGACCTGAACTGCGTCAGCGTTCGCCAGACCTATCGTCGCCGCCGCCTCCGGCGCCAGTCTTTTCTCGGGAAAGATTTGAAGGCGTTCGTCAAAAATGGGAAAAGCTTGATCATCAGTACGTTCGACAACGCTCTCACGACAGTTTGGACGAAGGTTATCGGTCTAGAGAAGCTGCCGAAGCGGATTATCGGTAATTTCATTTGTTGGAGAAAATATCTTTATTTGTTTTACATATTGGCAATTTACATGGAAATTATTTCTTTATTTCAGGCGACAGTTATCCCGAGAGAGCTTGCTTAGATCAT
This sequence comes from Coecobrya sp. COE2, assembly GCA_027743765.1. Taxonomy (NCBI): domain Eukaryota; kingdom Metazoa; phylum Arthropoda; class Collembola; order Entomobryomorpha; family Entomobryidae; genus Coecobrya; species Coecobrya sp. COE2. Next base: position 9,787 of record JAHZMV010006178.1, read on the forward strand.
TAAGTAGATCCAAGACAGGTTCTCGAGATAGTTTAGACCGTTGGGTCGAGAATGGAATGCGTTCTAGGGGAATGTGGCGTCCAGTTGACGACGACCCAATATCCCTGCCACATCATAAATCCGGAGGAATAGGAACTTCACTAGGGCTAAGCCCCAGTCGTGGAATCATTGAGCAACCCATGCGTGGTGAAAGGGGCTACCCATCCCCTCACATGGGAACATCCGGAGGAGCTCATCGCCGACTTGGACATCCAGTCATGCCCGAATGTGGTAGCAGGATACCCATAAAAAACTCCAGTGGTTGTAACATTCCCAACTGCGGCAGCGGCTCAAGAAATGATCCACGAAGAGCTCCCAAGGAAATAATCTCATATCGTGAGCTTGATGAGCAGGAACGGTTTCCTGGGTTAGATAAGGATACTGCCAGAGCGACATTGCACAACAGTAGTCTGAATTTAAGTCAGCATATTTATTCTGAACCTTCCTTTGACCACATTCCTTCATCCTCTGCGCCACCCACGAAGACTGGACAGTCACCGAAAGGAAAAAAGTTTTCGTTTACTTTCTGGAAATGATATTCGGATAACAATTTAGATTTAGATGATGCTGTCGATGATATTTGGTTGTATTAACACATTATGATTATTCTCTGTCCCTTATATTTTTCTAAAAAAAATAATAATTTTTAGGTTTGCTACTTACATTTTTTTTTATATTTTGGTAAAAAACAAAATAATTTTTATTTCCTTTTAGCTTTACAGTCGAATAAAACATTACTTGTATAGTATTTTGTGCACTTAATTGTTTTACTAAATAGAATTAGAATTCCCTGTTAAGATGTTATATAATAATAATATATTTTGTAATAGTCATTTAGTGGAAAGACTGTATTTTCATTTCAGCTTACAGGAAAAACTAACCCAAGTTAGTTTGTACCATCAATTTCTCTATGAGCACTATATTCTCTATAATATGAAATTATAATAATATGATGATGATAACACGGAAGATATAGCGTGCTATAAAAATTAAATTTTAAGCTTAATGTAAACATGCAAAATCTGCAATATAAAAATTGTTAAATCCTTATTAAAAATATGTAGTAGTAATGACATAATTATTATTATATTTTTGATCGCGTTCAAAACGCGCACAAAAAGATTGGTGCTCCAAACTGTGAAAAATTTTTTTGCTTGCTACAACAACGAGTAATAAACTATTGTAATATTTTATAAGGATTTCAGTCTATAATCGTTAAAACTAACAACATCTATAAATTTTACTAGTTGTAAAAAAGGTATGACAATTTTAATCGTGACTACTAAATACATTTGATTTAAACAGTTTATATAATTATAAATACATACATTCTATATTACATTAAATAACATTTCCCTATCCACACACTTATCGCTTCTTAGTGTTTCCCAAGCGCTATACATATACTCTACTCTACTATCCGATTTAAAATGAAATTTTTGAAAATTTTTTAGCTTTAAAACATTTGTCCATTAAAAAATTGTCAGCATTTTGTATTTATAACTGTCCAGTATGTAAACCTTAACTAGGATTTAAATATTTTATGAATTAGTAATTAGCAATTATATAGGCGTATATATATATTTTTACTTCATATGAACTTTTTGTTTAGGTAGTAAATTTTTTTTCTGGGAACCAGTTTATATTTTTTTGTTGCCGATGAAGAAAATTTAGTGTGTTTCACGCAACTTGACAGTTATTGGTACTTTAGTCTTTGTTTCTTTTAGGATATTATGGCGTTTCTGTAACTGTCTTAACATTAAATGATGTAATCTACATTGTAAATAAATTCTACAATTTTACTTAAGTCTAACCTGTAATACGCATAATCGTCATTCCATAAAAAAAGATGTAGTTTGAATGCATATTAATATAATATATATATAAAAAAAATGATTGTAATTGTAGTAAATAAATACGTTGATCTGATCACAGTTCATTGCAACTTAATGTTATTTACTAGTTGTTACTGTAGTGATGGAAATGATCGTGTAATGTTGAAAGGTAATGATGATGATATGGTGATGATGATGAATAAAATCAGTATATGCTAACTAATATTACAGTTTGATTGTTAAAATTGCATATTAACATATTATTTATTTACTACGAACATGTACATGACTATAACGAATGCATAACAAAGATACAAGTTAAACTTCAAGAATATTTAGCTGAGAAACTGACAAATAGCCCTTAAAAACTATCTCAACAACAAGATTGCTTTTCTCTGTAACTTTTTCATTCATTAATAGTTCGTTTTTAAAAAATACTAACATGGTTACATGTACAAGTACAAAGGGTAATAATATAATTACTTACTGTAGCTACTTTAATTAATTTTTTTTTCATCCATTTACACTTATCAATTTGAATATCATCAATAATAGTTATATGTTTTATAACAAAAAAGAATTGTTGGTGGTATATTTTTTTGTGATATTTACGTAAATTTTTTTGGGTACAATATAATGTGCTTTCTTTCTCTAATTACCAAAGTAACAACAACACAATAAATGTGAAGGCATCTCTGGATTTTTATTTATTCATATAAGGTATGTATAAACCTGAATCGCAACTTGGTAAAATATACGTTAATAATAAATAATACATTATGATATTTTTTTGTAATTGGCAGAAAGACAGGATCAAAAAGAGATTTTTAAAATTTTTTCTGAGGACCAAAATTACAATTAACTATTGTTAATTAATCAGAGTAAATAAGAGTATTAATAAAAAGAATGTTTGCATGTAGGAAATCTATAAAGCGGTTTGAGTTGCTACACTCATCTTTCCTTTCTTCGCGTTAATTTCCCTCTTCCACTCCCGTCGCGTACAGACTATCTTGTCATCTGACGAATTGGTTAAAACGATTTGTTTTAATTTTGGAAACAGTGTCCAAATATTAGACTTTTGGAGGAGCTCGCTGTAGCCAAGAAACTCGATCACTTGCTCATTTCTCACAGCTTGGTACACTTTATCCATCAGGGGCACCTCGTAAGATGCAATCACCTCCAAATATTCGAGCGAGTCTTTCATTGGCAATATGAAATCCAAAGAGGTTACGTCGGGAATGGTTATCTTTAAAGTTTTTATCTTAGGAAGATAAAGTCTATAGGACGCACAGTCTTTCAATACTGGGTCATCCAAATTACAAGATTTCTTTGGAAAGACGAGGTTTAGTTCCGTTAGAGTAGAGCCCCATTTGTTTTCCAGCAAAGCGAATAGGTTAGACCATGTCAGGACAGCACTGCCAAAGCCCAGAGTCAATTTCTCAACATGCCACTGTTTTGTTGACTTTTCCAGATTTACCCGTTCCTTTTCAGAATTGATGTTCAGGTTTAGGTCCTTTAAATTTGGAAGGGCGAGGGCGAATATGTTTGGATTATAATTATAACTATTTCTTTGCTCCACTTCGAACTTAACGACGTGACTATTGGCCCTCATGACCTCCTTGAAGATTTGACTGGGCAAATTCTGTATTCTGAGGTCTCTTAATTGATCCAATGTCGGGATGGGATTCAAGTTAATTTCTGCCTTAAGCTGACGAATTCCTGAATGCTCAGTGTTACCTTCTGTTCCCTGATAGATGTAGATGATTTCCAGTCCTTTCAAATTTGGTACTTGTGACAGGACTGACTTAAGTCTTAAGTAATGTTCAGGCAATGTAGTAACGATCCTTCTTATGTCGATGGAAAGGTACCACACATGTTTTCCATATATTTCCAAAATTCGAACGATGTCTGGAAAGATGTCTTCCTCCTCCTCATCATCACCATTCCAAGGGATGAAAATGATAACTCTTCGATTCAAAAAAGGATTTCGTTCGCCATTTTTATGGCTATTCTCAAAATGTACAAGAAAATTTTGCGGATGGAATCCAGGTTCAAATTCGACTGTTGTAAAAAGATTATCGGCCCATCGATATGCAAATCGATCCTTCTTATCGGGTTGGACTAAGAATGAGAAATAATTAGGCTGTCCCTGGTAATGGCTGTCAATAATCCCAGCCCAATTTTTGCAAACATGGCGCAAATTAATGATTTGCGAGAACCACTCAACTTGCCATACTTTTCCACACATGCATTGCCTGGTGACCTCATCCTCCTCTTCATTGTCACCTTCCATGTACTTTTGATACGAATATTCATTATACTTGTCCACCAGAACCTTGAAAACACCGGAAAATAGGAACTGGACCCTCTTGGGAAGCAGCAACTCTCGAAAGAATGGCGATGAATTGGCTAAATTTTCCAAGCTGGCCGGATCAAGATTATTCGTAAACATTATCCAAACCTATACAACGTAATGCACAATTAGTACAACTTTTATCAACATAATCTTGTCCTCATTTTGAATACTTTTTAAGTCAAATGTTATCATAACCTCTTCTGAAAAGATTTCCAAGCAGTGCCTTGAATCCCGTTTATACATCTCGCCTCCAAAATTATCAGACTCATTCTTCTCACCCGAACCCTCGTACAGACCCCTGTCGTTCCCATTCTTATCCATAGCCATCCTCTTAAACGTCAAATCTGCAAAAAAATAAGTTACTTTAATTGAATTCCACACAGCAACTCGCTTTGGTTAACTAACTGCACAAAAAATGGATCTCAAGTCCTATTATTACATTTTTTAAATTACTTACCAGATTAACCTGATTGTTGAATTCCAACTTCCGTTTTCAACTCAATTAAGCACAAATAAAGCACCTACACGTGATCCACTGATTATCTACAAAATCTTGACAATCCAACAGTTTGGTTAGCTGACTCTAAACTTTTTGTTTTTATCGGCCACCCTCTCGTTTCGTGTGAAATTAGACTTACGTGAAATTGTTAGCTCGCGTGAGACTGGGGTGAGGTGAGCTATAGAAGTATTCTCAATCTGCCCCGGAATAATTGATGGAAACTATAGTGCGCTCAAGTCTGAATTGAGTGAATCTGTTGAAGCAGCAATTGACTGTTTAATTGATGAGGGTGTCAACTCTGTCAACTGTTAACTTTTGAAAGTGAAAGGAAGAATGGAGGTGAACTCCGAAGCAGTTACTTTTGTGATGGTGGAGGAGGAAGAGAGGGGGGAAGGAGGAAAGGAACAGAAGGCGACTACAAAGGAGCAAGATTCTGACACGGATTCAGAAAAGCAGTTTATTTTTGTTCGGAACTTTGAGGAAATTTTGGAGAAGGAGGTTAGTGATGACGAGGATACTGGTGCTCATATAACTTTGGATAGCGAGGGGACAGATTCCGCTCATGAAGATGATGAGTTATCCACCTTAAAAGTGAAACGGAAGAGAAAGCAC
>JAHZMV010006179.1:0-30791 GCA_027743765.1 Coecobrya sp. COE2
GTAGAGATCTGCATTACCAAAACAAAAGAACAGACGATGAGAGAAGAAAAGACAAGGAAAAATGAATGGTTGGTTAGCTTTTATGACAATTCAATTCTTCACGCAAAATGAGCATGAAACGAACTTTGGAGCACGATTTGTTACTCCATAGGACTTTCCATTTTATATGGTGGCAACCCGGCAATGAATTTATATCTGAATGTCAGATACACTTGCACCGTGAAGACAGAGAAAACCAGGTAAAATGAATGCATTTGTATTCATATATCATTTATCAAAGCGCGTTCAACTGGGTACTGTAGCAGGGAAGGACGGAACGAAGAAGATGAATTTTCTAATCGGATATTCATGTTCTCATTCCGCATAAAAGCATGTTTAATAAATTTGATGAGGAATTGCACAAGCCTCCAATTCATCTTTGTTACAAGCGTAATTTGAATTCGATGAACAGGCAACATGTTATGCTACTTGGGTGCTTTATCATGCCATGAAATTATGAGCTGAAACAGAGTTAATGAAGTTTGTGAAACGTAATGCTTATTTAAAGCTCATTTGAATAGTATTACCTGTGGACAGACAGGTGGGGGATGAATCGCTGGTCGGACATCACTCCATGGTGCCGGAGTTTGAGTTGGGGCGAAACGATAAGATTTGATTGGTGGCGATGCATAAGGAATTCCTAGGAAAACCTGTGTGAAAATGAAACATTCATAATTTAGCGACCTATCAGATCGAGTTGACGAAATGTGTTCGTCTAAACCAGGAATGAACATATTCTCACATAGTTACTCTACATAATAATATATTCGGGATAGTGAGCTTACCTCTACAATTTTGTTCTTCAACGGATTATTTTTTCCCGAGTAGTGTATATTTGGAAAAAGGGTGATGCTCAGGCCTTGAACTTTTCCATACTTAGTTTCAACTATTCTTGATCTGGAGGTGAAAGGAGAAAAGTTCCATCCACTCGATGAAGTCCCACTGCCTCCGCTGCCAACTCCAAAACGACCGTACCGACCATCATTCAAGAAATTGGCAAAACTTTCATTCCTTCCTGCTACTCCTCCTGGTACGGTTACTGTCGCAGCTCCTCCTGTTGTCCCTCCAGCAGCACCCCGACCATTCTCAATTGGAATTTCATTTCCAAAGTTTACACTACTCCCTGAAGTCTGCCTCCCAGCGATGTTTTCATTCACAACAACGTTGCCAACGGATAGCACGAAAAATACCACCGTCAGTTCAAAAGCACGCATTTTGATTTGAAAACTCACGAGTGTTCCATCCATCTACATTCTACTTTTCCTTTCGAAAAGTAGCGTTAGACAATATTATTTAATGCAAGGCGACACACACACATAAATGCGCACTCACGTTGATTCGCTCTCCTCTTGTTATCGAAATTTGTCAGTATTTCTGAATGTTACTTTTGGTGTCGTCGCTCTCGGTGTTTTGATACCGTTGGTGGTTATGTTGATGATGTCAACGGTGCAGCTATCTTTTTTCCTTTGTACCACCACGACACGGAAAACATCGAATCATCATAATAGCACGGTGCTTTCTTTTGTCGAGAACGAAGGCCAGAAAAAACTCTTTTCGCTTTCTTCTTTCTCTAAAACGAGCAGTGTTTGTGCATATGTATTTCCCAACGGTAGTGTGAAATCCTGATAGCTTTTTTCTTTCTCCTTTTTATATTCTTTTCAGTTCTCTACTCCTCCAACTCCACTCTTACATATATACACTTGCAAACTCACAAAATAGTACGTACAATGAAGCGACATCGATGATAGCACATTACTTTTACACTTCCACCATCCTCTTCAACTCCTTTTTCCAATAACACCTTCAATAATATTATAATGCTATTGACTTTGGTGAATACATCAATGCGGTATATGTATAAATAAAGTAAAAGTACATAATATGGCTAGGTTGTAATACTCTCTAAAATGAAAGTGTGACAGTGTGCTCGTCTTGTCTTATGGAACTCTTGATTTTTCCCTCTCTCTCCAATGTTTTTTTCAAAGCCTTTCTGCTGACATTACTGATAAAGTAAAATGGAGATGAATATGAGCTTAAAGCTTTTATCTAATATCTTACATAAATGATGTCGTCCTTTCCAAATAGCAGGTACAATGGTAGTAGTTGTAGTATAATGGCGGTGAATGAGCCTCTAAATCTCCTTTTCTTCCTTTTTATACTTTTTTACTTTTTCATATATCGCACAAAAATATTTGTGTGTGTGTAAACAGCTCACTTTAGAGAAAGTGAAAGGAGAAGAAAAAATTTATGTTTTGGATACACACACTTAGTCTTTTTCTTGCGCATTTCGATATATGGTGACTTATGTATTTATGTTCTCTCCGTGAAATTGAATTGATCCTTTCTCCACTCACTCCACGTTTTCTTTCTACTTCAGCTGGTGCTGGTTATGCTGCTGTTGGCTGGTGGACGAGCCGCAACAGTCGTAGCCTTCGTGGTAGTAACTAGAACTAGGTTCACAACGACCGTTTTTTCACACTGCACCAAAAAATTGAGAGGAAATAAGATGTATGTTTATACGTCTTGAAATTGTAGGTGCTACCGTAGGTACACCTTTCTATAACTTTGAGTCAAGTCCTCGTGCCGGCAATGATGGCGGTTCTTCTCTGCTCGTTCATCGTTTTTATATGATTATTGAAGGAACATTCATAGATTTAGCGTTGAGCGGAACTAAAAACATTGTCTGCTGGTGCTGGCGCTACTACCTAGTTGCTTTCCTCCATGTCGTCTCTTCTTCCTTTTGCTTTTTTTCTGCTGAACTGGTTTCTTCACGATCGTCTCGCCTTCTCTGTGTATGATTTGCTTTTGATATTTTGTGTGTGGAGAAGAAAAGAACTTTGTTGGATGAGTTGGTTGGAGTGTCGCTTGTTGGGTGCTGCTTTCTTTAAACAGAAATGAAGCTCATTTTCAAGTACTTTCCCTACTCTTCTCCTGCTCTGAGATATTAGTGATATTCTCTTTTTGTAGAGAGACTATACTGTTATACTTGTCCTTGTTACGTTACGGCGCATCTCGCAAAGTAATAGTCCAAGAAACAAGAAATAAAGCTTTCGTTGTCGACGATGATGTCATTGTGTTTGTTAGTAAGTATGTATGCTTGCACACATTCAGCAGTACACTAACAACTCAAGTAATATATTAGGGAGAAAAAGAGATTGTGTTCTGTGCACAACAAGGAGAAATTGAAGGAGGCCGGTTGTTGAAGCGTCACTTGAAGAAGAGGATTTTATTTCATTCACTCTCCCATATACCTACATAGTTCAAATTCAATTCTTCAAAAAGTTTCCTCGTCGTCACTTGTGCTCTCAAGTACAGTAAAACTTGTTGTATCTATTGTATACGAAATATTTGCTGGGGTAACTTGTACCCTGGGATATGAAAATGTAGTTCATGTATCTTTACTTCTTGACGATATGATTGTGAAAATGTCCATATGGATAATAGTATTAAGGGTATATGCTCACATTATACACATTATACCATATTTCCAGGAGATAATGGATTGCGGAGAAAAATAACGTTCGTTTACTTGCATGAAGCACATTCACTGACGGCCAATCCAAAACTGATATTTTTAGTAAATTTATTTTCTACTTTTCCATGATTTACAACTAGGACAATTTAATAACGGGCTGTGCGCTTCATATAGACACCTATACGCATTCTATTTATAAGGTGGACAGAGTATAGTACCTATATATACCACTGATAAATATTATGCTGTTGGGTAGGTGCTGAAATTGAAAAAAAAAGAAGTGGGCTCTCTTTTTTGGCTGGCAATGTTACTTCTGAGCTTGTGTTGGTAATAAGGGAAATAGCTTTTTTTCTTTCTACTCTCCTTTTTACTGATGAAGTCACAAAATTGTTTACTTTTACGAAATGTCTGCAGGAGTAACCTATGATGTAAAATCCTCTAGCTTGTGCTCTTGGTTATGGCGGTGGTGGTATTCTGATGATCAGCAGCAGACATGCTAAGCGGAGAAGGAAAGGGAAGACGGATGAATAAAAGTGGTAGTGTAAAAATAGTAGCTTGTTGGCTTTTCATGTGGTTTCGACAAGGCATTGTTGTTTTCTTGTCGGTTCTTTCTTCCTCATGGATAATGTGCCAACATGCCAGCATTGTAGCAATAGAAGGAGTGAAAAGAGCACACACCACACGATATGTGTACCTATTTATACATATCAACTGCACTATATATTAGCTGTGGAAAGTGTACATTTCGTATACCGTTGTTCCTACGTGGACATTTATGCCTGTACAACGTAGATTGTGGGTTGAGCTGGTTTGGAATATTGCACTGGGTCCTTCTTTTGTTAGTCAAATGGAGAAATGAGGTCGACGCGGCTGGTGAAAAAGGTGAAATCTGAGGAGAATTCTAAGCACAATAAGCACACATTGCACACACTATACTACTTTTCCTTCCCCCGTCGTCTTTTTTCTTACTCTTTTTAAGTGAAAGAGCTTGGAGATAGGAAGAAAACTAGTTGGAGAAAAAAAGGAGTTCTGTCTGTTGCGGGGTTATTCCCCCGGTTCTTATATAAGTGTGAGCCAGTCTGTGTTAGAGTATGTACATCTAGAATGGTGTTTTAAAACTGCTAGTGACAGTGCACAGTAGCGGGTAGACAGGACAGACGGTGGCTTTTGTGGTAAATGTTCCAAAGATAAAGCGGACTTGCAGGAAAATGCTAGTAGTCCCAGTAGTAGCAATATAACAGTAGTAACATCAAGGAAAGGGTTCAGGTTTCCTTCCTCCTCCTTCTCAAAAAGAGGGATCTATTTTGGTTGGGCAAACCTAGAAAACACAAAGAATAATAACAGTAATAATAAGAGCTCCCCATCAACATCATCATTACTTTACCATCCAATGATGATACCTTTCAGAAAATTTTGCACACATCACCTAACTTTGCTCTCGTTTTGCGTCATTTCTTCAGAATAATATATTAGATTCCTTTCCCTTCTTTACAATCACCATCTATCTAGCTGAAAAAGAATTGGATATTTTCTGACCGGAAGCCAGAAAAGTTGATTCAACTAAAAAACGAAAAGAAAAATATTGTTTGTGTGAGTCGCTTCGAGGAGGCCACCACTACTACCACAAATTCCACTCATTTCACAAATAGCTTGTAATTTATTACGAAAACAAAAAACTCGGTGTTTGTCTTCTGAATGCTTATGTTCTTTAAAAAAGCCTTAGGCGACAATAGTAATCATACACATGGTTTCTAAAGAATAAGGCTTGCTACTGTTGCTGCTCTGCTCCAAGCCCCAGAAAAATAGCTTGTTCATTTCTGCTTAATCATTATACCCAAATGTATACGAACAAATGAATGCATAGTTTATAAAATGTGAGTGCGTATAAAATACTGCGCTTCCTCCGATTACTTCTCTCGTTCTTTTGTGTCTTTCTTTCATTACACAAATATATTTCACTCGCTGTAGCCCTCGTCCCAAGGCAAGCTGTAGAAAATACCCTGATTATCATATTAACTACGTAGGGACCTTACTCCCTTAGTGCCCCATTTTTTGCCATTTCTCTTCCTCTATGTTTTTCTTCTTTCTTCATCCTCCTTAATACCATTATGCCTCAGTCAGTTAAAATACGTAGTATAATATTTTGATTTAGAAAAAGATAGAAGTGGAGCACGCACATCACATTACTTTAGATTTCAAAGTCTTTTGTACATACGTCTCAGAAAGGGAAAGCAACTTTTCTTCAGTCAACATAAACATTTTTCTGAGCCAGGAAAAATTGGTTAAGCTAATGTTGTAGTAGTTTGTTTGTAGTCTTGCTAAAGTAGTAAAAATGAACTAGAAACAATGATGATGATGACACACATTTTTCTATTCCAGTGAATGCAAACTAAAAAAAGTAGCATGCATAATACAAAAATGTTTGTATCAGTATTTATCACTTTGTCGTATTTTTAGCAATTCTTTACAAAAATGTGTATAGGTACGTATATGTTTATTATATATCTTACGTAAGCGGATAAAGATATTCGAAAATGTACCTTAGAATTTCTTGATAGGCATAAGACAAAGCTTGTTCTGTCTTCAAGAGTCATTCCCTAAATGTAATCTTTGACATTATAGTATCGTCATCGTCAAAGAATATTCCTATGGTTCAAGCAGATTATGTTTATCCAAAAATAGGACTACCGGAGAAAATGATGATGGGGTATAGCAAGGGTATAGCAGCGTTTATGTACCACTGACAACAACTATACATTACCGAGGGCCCTAGTTATTCCAATGCTAGATAATGTGTGCAATAATAATAACGAATACGAAGAAAAACAAGGGTGAGAGACAGAAAGATTCTGTGAGGATGTAGAAAAGAAAACGAAACGAGGTCCTTAAAAATAATGCATTATTTTGTTTTGATATAATGCATATATACAAGCATCTCCGCAGTGTAGAAACCAACCCATAGGCAACCAGTAGATTTGCTTTCACCAAATACACGTCTTTTTCCAAACAGTTCCTTTCTTATGCATCCAGAAAAACTAGTATACATAACATGATCAGTGTAGCTAGGTATATCACAAGTAAAATTTTAGACAGCTTTCTGCACAGCATGTAATGTGTTCACCCACACTGCGTTTCTCAAATGTCCCGAGTATACTAAGAATATCGGGTTCGGTTCCTTTTTTGCTGCTGGAAAAAAAAATGATTACGACTAGGAGGAATAATATATGCCGAAAAGAAGCCTTATAGCTGTTGTATTTTTTACTTTAAAGTGAAGGGTGTTGCACGGCTTTGCAAGTTGCTCTATGCGAATAATGTCAAATAAGCTCAGCGACATACCATTGTCCTGCTGAGTGAACTGACAAGGCCCAGATCTTTGAGCTGTTGTAAGTAAATGCTATCCCTAGTCAAGTCACATGGTAAGAAATATAGGAACTGCCAGATCAGAATAAAAGTTTCATTTTAAGGTGTACCATCGACAATGGAAGCAAATGTATATATTGTGCCGTTTTCAGCGTATGCACTACAGTATATTGCATTCGAAATATCTTGGTTACCTTTCTTTCCTTCACTTTTTCCGTCTTAAGTCTACACAGGGTCCTTCTCCTTATTGCTTCTCCAGCAAAAATCCAAATAATTTCTTTGGACGAGACAAATCTTATTGTATATAATGTAGTTCTTTGTGCTATGCCTAGCACAAAACATTTGTGTAAGAAGCAACTTTTCCAGAATAATTGCGTCAGCGGTTCAGGACAATTCTTCCACTTTAATCAAAGATTCCCGTTTTATTCACGCGCTGGTTATACAAGATTCGCTGTCTTGCATTAAAGATAAAACACCGCTGAATACTTTGGTAAATACTGGGTATAGATAGTTGAAATTTTTCCTGAGAAGTGAAGAAATGGTATGCACAATACCACTCGGCTGTTCTATTTCCAACTCAAAGCGTTTCTAGCTTCCCACCTATTTCATTGTGCCTTCAAGTTAGACATTATGTAGCTTTCCGTATTATGTACATATATTATCATGACGAGCAACACCAACGTTCATTTCTACGTACTAACTTTCCTTTCATTTCCGTTTCCAGTCTGGGTACTCACTTTTAGCTTCGATACCATCGTACATTCACTCGTACATCCTTAGCTCTTGCTGTAGTCAGCACCCAGTGGAAACGATGAAGCAACTTGTAAAACGATGAAGCGCGGTAATGATAGTTGGTCTTTGTGTGCGAAAAACTATGTACTGTTATGCGTACTAGTGAACTCTACTTTTGCCTTATTTTCTCCTCGTATAAGTGAGTCAAAACTGGGAAGAAAAACAAATTCTTTGGAAATATTCAACCAAAAGAATGATACAGTTTAGTGGTTAGTAGAATTATTCGACTTTTCACTTTCTACTCCGCTACAGTGTACTGCATTCATTGAGCGGATGCAGAAATTAAACAAAAATACGAAGAGTACACTCTCTACATTGTGTGAATAAATACATAGTATTGCGCATTCCTCTCGACTTCAAGCTTAATATTATGTAAATTGATCTTCACTGCTTCGTTTCCTTTTTCATAAGGAAAATTTCCTCTTCGTACGGTAAAGCTTCAGAATAATATATGATTATATCCAACCAACCATACTATTTGCTGTCAATGTTAACTCGACTTCCGTATGCTTCTGCTTTACACAACCGTTCATAATGTTTGCCTTCGAGAAGGTACAAACCAATAAAAGTCAATAAATATTTTTCTTAAATAAATATTCCACGGAGTACCAGAAATGGAAACTGTTTGGAGTGGTGGTGGTGGTGTAGACATTGTAGTGGATGAATAAATGAGATTTTAATTTATCTACCAATTTTTATAAGCCAATCTTAAAAGTAGATTCATTGGAATTTCTATTTTAATTTTGCAAATGATTATGGAGAAATTTTCATTTAGTATAAGTATAAATCAGATGAGAAACTGTGCATCAAAGTAAATGACTTGGCAAAAATGAAAAGATGGCAAACGACTTCCGGCGTTTGTAAATTGAAAGTTATACCGACGACGAGGGGCTCATAGCTTCATTAGTTAATCTTTGAAAGATATGAGAGATAAAAGTACACTAGAGAGATAAGTACAAAAATATTAATTTCCTTTTTTCGTTGGTATGAACTTTTATACAGGAATTAATAAAAATAAATTACTGAACATCATCAAAGCAAGTAGGTATAAGATATACAAAAAGTTTGCGAGTGTAGTGTCTTGTTTCTCTCAAGTCAAGATGGCTGTAAGGCGATCTACTTGTTCTTTCAAAAATCGCGTTATTCAACGCTTCAAAGTGGTACTCCAAGGAGAATAGTACACAAAAAAAAGAGTTTACAGTTGTTTGTGATCAACTCATTCAAGTTGTTTTGGGATGCAATGAAAACATTGATAAATGACTATGACAGATTGAATAGCAGTCGTTTTGTAATATCTGTACACGAGTGTGTATCTCTCTTGTGTGAGCGTAATAGCTTTCTCCCAAGTTGCTTTCCTTTTTTCCGTTGTTTGTGTAGTGTTCTTGTTTATCCATCATCGTAAAAAAGGAAGCTTACTATATCATATGTATGCCACTGGTTTATTGCCAAACCAAAGCTACTACTGCATCACCTTTTTACATCATGGGCAGGAAGAGGGTGAAAGTTATCCCTAAGAAAAAGTAAGGCATACCAGACAAATGTATGGCCAGTAAGCTTGATGTTTGTAGTACAAAAAGTGTACCTACTACATGAAAAGTTATTTTTTGTGCAGACATGTGAGGAAGGAAGCTTTTTTGGTTGCGAGAGTGAAGAATCTTTGGATCTAGGTTACAACCAGGGAAATGGTCTCCAAGAAAATCCAAGGGAGAAAATCCAAGGGAGATGGGTTATGTTGTAGATTGAATGGCTTGCTCGTTCAATAGCTCAATCCGTCCATCACTTTGCCAAAAAGCGTATAACAGCGCACACAACGCATAAAACTACATATATTATGATTACGACACATATAAATACACAACAAGCAAAACCCACCCATCATCATCTTCCTTATGTCATCTTTATAATACGTTTATGCCCCTGCCTTAATTCAAAACGATACTATAAGGCATAAGATTGAACGCATTCACAAAAAAATATTCTTGCGTCATATTACGTCGACCACATGCAGATACAATTCAAAACATTACGCATAATACCTAGGTAGATATCTAAAAACCTTTATTTATAAGCTGGATACTTTTCCTAGAGTGTTTATGTGAGCATGCATACACAACCTCACATAAATTTTTGCTCGAGTTCAATTTAACAGTTTTTAAAAAGCTTTGGGAAAATTGGAAAACTTCATGCATACATACGTATACAGTCAACCACAGAAAGATCAATTTATTTCCATATAGGTTACTTTGTAGATGCACATAAAGTTATGATTGGTTGGTAGGTTGTACTGCTATCATAATATATTATATCGATACACTATTAGTACAACCAAAAACTTTCGAATATTCAACTGCTCCGGTATCGATTTCTTTACGATGTTGAGCGATTACTGCAAGGAGATGTACGTCGTTGGTTATTGGAAAACGGAAAAAGAAAGATGAAGCAGACAAGAAAAATGGTACGTTTGAGTGTACAAGACCGATATGGGTAAAATCAGCACGGGACTAATACAATGATATCCAAATATCCACATAATATAGACTTGTGTATTTTTGGAATGAAAGATTGAATGCGAATGCATACCATTTTGTACGATTGTCCGCAGTAAACGGAACATTCAGTTTTGCAAGTTTATGAAATATCGGATGCAGCGAAACAAATCGACAAAACTCAAAATGTACACGTGCGTACTCTAAGCCTTATAGATTTTATTGTGTGTTCATGTTTTCTCCCGGAATAACTTAAGGAGATATAAAGAAAAGGCTAGAGGGCTTATTATAAAAATAAAAATAGTGTAAGTAGTTTATACGATACTATATAGTGAGGATGATACAAAATAAAAGTAATGGTTCGTAACATCGCAAGTCTTTTTACGGAACACTTTTCTTGAAATGAGACAAAATCTCGAAGGATATTATTTTCGCCACAGAGAACTTCACTTTCAGATCACGTTCTGACATTTGTGAAGGAATATCATACGCATAAATGTAATTACATATATAATATTGTCTACAAAACCGTAAAAATAACAAAGATATTAGTACACTTTCTAAATATGGCACATATCCCAGAAGCCAATACCAATGGATCAGTGTTTACAAGTCATTTGGAATGAAGTATCTCCTTTACTTAAACGTTGGAATTTCACTCATTCCATCTTACGTTTCACTACTTTACTATGCACCATGATAAAATGGAGGATAAAATAAGAAGATCAGTTTTTCTAAAGCCAACACTATCACTCCTTTTTTGAATCCTTCATTTCTTGTCAACGATTACAAATTTAATGCTATTACGAATTTTAGGAGCGAATCTTAGACGATCACATTATCATAAGCACATGTACTACACATGTTTACAACACTATAAATGTATGTTAAAATGAATTTCACATACCTACATACATCCCATGTTGAACATTACATACAAGGTGCACTTTCAAATCAAAGCCTATTGACAGCATATCATCTATAAGGAAAAATGTCGGTATAAAGCGAACAAATGGTACTTTGGTACACCCTCACTTAAATTTCCCATTTTCGCTAAATAACTCATTCAACTGAATGAAATGCTCTTCTGGTAATGTGATCGTAGAATGAATGGAGACTACAGAAGAAGTCATCATCAAAATCAGAAGAGACGGTATTGTGTTTGTGATAGTAATCTTATTCGCATGAGTGAAAGTAATGCCTTTTGCCTCCTCATCGACTTCATATATTTCAGAGTACCATCATCGGTGCTTTCAAAGCTCTTTGAATTTTTCCTGCTATTTCATAAAATGCGATATACGATCATGATGATTCATGATAAAGATGATGATACACACAAGGCTTCATTCCTCTTCATTTTCCCTTTTTCAACTTTCCTCGTATTTTTTCAAAACGAACAGCGTTTTTGACGGAGTTGAGCTTATTGTATCTCAAATGTTTGTATGTAGCAGTTATGTAACATATTAGTCGCCCTAAGATAAGTTGCTGCTTTGCTGTTAGAGCCAGCATTTGTTTTGACAGAGAGAGTACGACTAGTAGTACCAGTGGTATTAGTGAAGCTTCTCTCTTCAATTGCTTTCCTGTCTCTCACTTATTCAGCAGGACGAAGAGATACCGAAAAAGTGCCTTCATTGATATATGTACTTGAAACGTAAGAGAAAAAGTAAGGATGCACAGAGAATTATGATACTGTGTATATTGTAACATCTTGCGTGTTGTGTATTTATGTTGCAAACAGCATATTCTCTAATATATTACGTAGCTTTACAACATCAACAGTGTAAGCAAGCAGGCCATTTCATCTGAAACAAGCACCCGGGATTCCTTTCTCGTATTTTTTCCTTTTTAAGACCTCTGTGTCTCCTCGATCTTTCAAGGGCCTTTTTGTATATAGAGTAAAAAATACACAAGAGTTTGTACCCACTGATATTTTATAGTTGAGAATGCGTCAATAGTAAAAGGGGCAGAGAGAGAGGTATTATATTATTATTACCGTATATCCGTTAAGAGTGGGCACACTTATGGTTTATTACTCGTGCTCCTTGTATATGATCATCATCAGCATCATCGTTCTCTCATCCTTTCTATCGTTTCGAGTAGTGGAAAAAAGCAGCCTGCTGCTTCTAGCAGCGTTCGCGTTCACTGTTTTTTCCGTCTATGACCACTTGAGCGGAATGAATGTCAGGCAACTTTCTCCAAATAAAGCTTTCTCTTTTTCCCCTGTTGCCCCTGCTGCAAAGGCAGAGTGCTAGTCTTCAACTTTGAAGTATGGCATAAGTGGGGCATCATAACAACGGCGATGACGAGTTGTGGCGCGGCTAGTGCCATTAGAGCCTACTTCTAATGCTACACACTGTACAACCACTAATAACAACAATAATAATGGGATGCTCCTTTGTTTTATCATACACGCACGCTGCATGCTTGCTAGCAAAAGTATGTGCATGTTTATCCAGGACACTTGAAAAAATATACTGAGGGCATTAAGCACATATTACCATAAAACGTGTAATATATCTCGTAAAAGTGTCCGTTACTTGATGATCTTTAAAAAACAAAACTACACTAGTAAATAGTACCTCTCTGGTGTGGGGGAAAACGACGAGCTCAAATTACAAGTTTCATCGGGTTCCATTTACAGTGTCTCTTACACCAAATTATGCACCCTGGCGGTTCGTATAAAGGCATTCATTGCATTTAATAGAGAGAACCAACATCATGATAAAAAATTATCATCTATTCTTTATATGAAGAATTTTGTTAAATTACGACGTGGTCGAAAAGTGACAACGGAACCGAACGAGCAAAGTAGACTCTTTTATGCTGGTTAAGTATTGATAAATGAAGCGGTTAAGTTGTTTTTAAAGTTTGCTGCTGGAAATGATGGAGAAGAAACACCAAATTAAGTAGTGAAATTATTACTGTATAGCGAGAGAGATGTTCAACTCACTATATTACGAAGCTGCCTGCGTAAATTACCGTGAAATAACAGCAGAATCTATCTTTGTGCATGGTCTACATACAATATGCATTTCCTTACATAACCTAATATATGTCCACCTATACTACTATTTACATGTCGTATACAAAAGGTAGACGCTCTTTTCGGAGTTTTCAACAACTTACAAAAACAAGACATTAAAATAGCGTGAAATGAAATCAACTATACACGCTCACAGATGGAGGAAACCCACTTCACGTTTTCTCATTTTTTCAGCCGCTTTTTTGGCACGCATTAAGAGGAAGAGGAATGAATTTATCGCAAAAAGGAGGACATTTTGCGATTAACACGTAAAAAAGTTGAAAAAATCTTGTGCAGATCCTTTCCTTATATATTTCCTCAGTTCCACACACACACACACACACTTCCATGCCCTCCATTAAGGAAAAATCACTCAAGTAATACACTATATTACGCGACTACTATTTAGTACCAATAGAGAAGCACCACAACCGCCACTACTCATACTTTTACAAAAATGTATGTCGGACTCTTGCTAACGAGTGTTCGTATTATAATGGCAAGTTTTCGTCGTAGGCACTTTCACTTTACTCAAAAATTACGACAAACTGAATGGTTGTGACGGGGACTAGAAATAAAGTCTTGTGGATATTCCCTGCTTCCCTTCACATAAGACGGGTATGTAAGGCTCCTTATATACCATGCTAGCTCAAAGGAATGAAGACATTTTATAATGTTCGTACATGCTCCTACAATGTCGCACTGCTCATGCATACAACAATAGCGATGAAATCTAGGTACTCATAATTTCCACACTCCTTTCTTTCTTCTTCTTTTTCCTCTCACCC
This sequence comes from Coecobrya sp. COE2, assembly GCA_027743765.1. Classification (NCBI taxonomy): domain Eukaryota; kingdom Metazoa; phylum Arthropoda; class Collembola; order Entomobryomorpha; family Entomobryidae; genus Coecobrya; species Coecobrya sp. COE2. Next base: position 13,963 of record JAHZMV010006179.1, read on the forward strand.
CAATTCTTTCCGGGAAAAGGAATTGCATTGTTCATTCCAATGTTCATTCCCTTCCACTCTTTTTGAGATATGTAAGAAAAGCGAAAAGAGAGACTGGTAGAATTATTTTTTGGCCATTCTATGAAATATTAAGCGGAGATATTAGCAGAGAGGACTCCGAATAATATGTGGTACTATATAATAGTTTAATAGTAGAAGTAGTGAAAGTGAAGCACGCGGAGCAGTAACAGCAGAGCAGCAGCCGAAAAGTAGATAAAGTGGTCTTATTATTATCAGCACACATGTGTAAGAATAATATACATGCCTTTACTTTTCTTCATAGCGAATGAAAAAAAAACTTGAGAAGACCTGCTGCCTGTAGCCGGAACCACGATAATTTATTGGACACTTCATTTATGACTCATGACAAAATGGAATACGTTAAAGGAGAAAACCGGAGATTCTTATTACACGTAGGTTAACAGGAGGAATGCAAGCAAAAACAGTTCTGCCTGTATAGCATGCCATGTCTCGTGTAATATGTGGAGAAAATAGTGAAGAGGGGGAGAAAGGCACAAGATGAAAATGAAAGGGATCATTTCAAATTCATGATTTTTTGTGATTTCACCAGCAAAAATTCAGCAAAAGACTCTCTCGTCGAGATTTTTAGTAAAAAACGTACAACTATTTAGACACAGCCGTTTTTCCTTGACATGCATATTGTATGTTGTGGAATTACTATATTGGGTCTGTACATCTCCTTTGTGGAGGAAGCATACATACCTATGCAGTGGAAGTGCATGGCCTTTTTACCATTTTTACTGTGCAAAGTAATAATGTGTTAGATCATGTCGTATGAACGTATATTTACGTTGGAGTATATACTACGGGCATGAAGTAAGTCAGCCCAGAAGAAACTTTTCTCTTTTCTTGTATTACCTTTCATAATGGAAAACTCATGAAAGTGCAGCTTTTTTCTTGTGCTGTCAGTAAGCGGGCGTCATACAAATTTTATGAGTGCTCGAGATCTCTCTCTTCTCTCCAACCACTACTGCCGTTCTTCAAGTCAGGAAGTGAGCGAAGGGAACCGGATTTTTTCTCTGATACTTTTGTCGTTACTTTTACCCTTGCTATAAATATATAGTTATTCTCGTTGAGAAAGAGAGAAAGAGGTTGATTTCTTTTTTGTAAAAAGACAGCCATCATCATCCACGTGAAAGCTTTTGGGCTGCATGCCTGACGGTCTCTTCTACCATACTAACTTAGCTGGGATGACATAACCCTTTTCTTTTTTCTCGTCCTCATCCTCTCTAAGCCTTTTACCATGCGGACAAGGTAAAAACGATAATGTTTTATGACGGACAGTCCCAAGTAGTTCACATACCTATGCTGTTTTTTACTCCGTTGGTTGCTGTTTTTCTACGCTTCAGGAAGGAAAGGAGATTCGTGGTATTCTTTGGAAAAGGAAACTGCATTTACATTACATTTCGCTGTAACGTTATGCATGGATGTACATGTGTGTTTGTGAAGTAGTGCATGGGCCCAACCAAAGGGTTCAGATACGACCGAATTCGCTTATCCGGTCGTAGTAATAACTAAACGTTGGTTCGCTTTGACAAGCAAAACTGTTTGGAGCAACCCACCCTCATCAACCAGCGTTTCCCCTTTTCCCAGCCAGCTATCATCCACTTTCATCCAAGTTATGACATATGTGGTTACAGGGTAATATCACAAACTGACAAATTTGTCAGAGTAATGAAAACGCGTTGTGGTGCGGCCTGGAAGTGGTTCTGTTTTCCATATTAAAATGGTGTACACGTCGTCTTCCTCTATACGCTTCGATAAGAGATATATAAACACAGTTGGCGTGAGGAGGAGCCGTTTTACAACTTGTACGACTTTCTCCTTTAGTAACTCCACAAAAGCACAAAAGTATAAAATCCGGACAGCGTGAGACTGCTGCCGTACACACTGGTCAAGATATGAATCCGTAATCTTTTATAGGTACGACGTGTACAAAGGAGCTCAACGGAGTAACATGTAAGTTGTGTGTCGTCCGCTGACTTGCTCTGCTAGTTTGTCATTTTTCGTGTTGAGCTTAAAATGAGTTCGGTTTTATGCGGTTAGATTTTGGAATGTTTTGGAGTTTATACCTTACTTGGAAAAAATCTACCACTGCGGCAAATAAAACAAATATTATTATATGTTACCTATATATTGAATGTACTTACAATACTTGCTCCACAAATGAACCAACATTTATTCTTGGGAACACAATAATACAGAATTCTCTCGGGCACCTTTCTCTTTAAGTATGAGTAGTATTCCGTGCTATCTCCCATCAGAATATAATCTGGCGATATTACATCATCACGAATATACTCTTTATTTTACCTTTATTACCCGACAGGGACAAACAAAAACTAGTTTATTTTCATAGAAATTTGTATATTTCATGTGAGATTCTCAAGAAAAGAAACTGATTTTTTTCTGTTGGCTTCACATTATGTATTCACTATCAACAAGCAAGCACATGAGCGTCATCATGGGGCAACGCACGGGTAAAAGAGTGTTTCTTTTAAGAAACCCAACAAAAGTTTTCAAATTACAGAAGACAAAAAGATAGCGCTATTATTATGCTACAAACAAGCGGGTGAAGTGTATGCATAATAGTTGTGCTATAAACCAAGAGAGAAGAAAAGTTGCTGGCTATTTGTTAATACGGAAGCTGCATGCACACTGTAACGTGTACATATCACCCGAGAGTCTTTTCTTTATCTAAATTTGAATGGGTGAAGCTGTACTGTTGTGTTTACGATAACAATGGGAGATTGAAGAAAATATAAGAAACGAACGAAACACATACACGAGTCTCAGTAGAAATGAGCTTTCGAGTATAATATAGAAGGCATAATAAAATGGTACAATAAACTATGATTGTATATACATATATATGGTATGTTCATCCTCTCATTGCCTTATTTTCAACATGCATGCGAGAAAACCATTTGCCTTCATTTTTAGAAGATGAAATACTTGGCTCATTTGCTCCTCGAATTTCTCACATAATAATGAAGAGGGTGAGAGAGAGGGAGAAAAGAGGAAGTACGCAAAAACAAGTTTCCTCTTGGAGCTCCTAATAAGCCGTCCTTTCTGAATTTTTTGTCTATAAATTTTGTTTTCTTTTCCTTATGGGATATGAATGAGCCCAACAAAAACAGATAACAACTTGAGACGTGTGTACTTGTGTATTATTCTTCATTGTCTGCGCCTCTACACTTGACTCTCTTCTGTGAGTCTCTCTGATATCATTATAAACTTGCGCATTTACTTATGTATGTACTTACGCAATGTAGTAAATAAAGTGTCTATTGCAAGATTGTCACCCCTTCTTTCTTTCAGTTTTTGTGGTCGAGATGAAAACTTTACTTTTTTCTTTTCTAGAATTTTTTGCTTCTGCTACTTTCCACACTTTGTCCTCGAGGAATTTGAGAAAAGAGGAAGAGAAAAGGAAGGGAGTTAGACCCAGATCATGGGAATACTTTTTTGCTCTTACTGTGCTGACTACATTATATTGTTACTCTGTCGTACCAGATTCTTATTATTGTTTATAGTGCTACATTCCTTTAACTATTAAGTGAGCCACGATACTCCCAACGACGTAGCGGTGGCTTAGTTTGAAGCAAATTGCCGGGACCGTTGGGCTATGTACCGTAAGAGAAGTTGTATGTTGTATTGTATTACTTGTTTTTCTAGTTTCGCTTTCCTCTGATGAGACTACGACTTAAACTCAAACGTTACTTCTATCGACTACTCACAGAGTATATCGCGTGAGGTATTTCCGGAGCTTTTCGAACTTTTTTTTAGTTCAACAGCAGGGGCAATGGTAGCATGATGTCAATCTTCTGTGAAGAAAGTAGTGTATGTAGGAGTACGGAAATAGAGAAAAGTTTTCTCCTGTCCCAATGCCTTTTCTTCTGTTTCTTGTACTATTCACTAGTTCATGCCATCATTTCATTGCTATTGGCATTGTTATTTTTTAGTTGGCAGAAGAAGGCTAGTTCTGGCAAGAAAACGTGGTCACGCACAAGTATCTGTGTCCCAGAGGTTTAAAACGCTCCAATACAAAGAGTTTGTGCATGTCGTCGTTCGTTACCCCTACAATATGTATATGCACGGTATGACGATATGGCAATAAACTAGTTCATTGTGAAACGATCATGATGATAATGACTGTGAGATGGTCACTAGGTAGGTGCTTTGGGGAGATCCACCCAGAGTAATTTAAAGAATTTTCAGCAGTTTTCATTCTCATTAAATGGGTGCAATACAACATTCTCCAATTTCGTTTGCAAGTGGCCCATTAAATCGCTTTCCAAGAAAGTATAAAATATGTACTTACATGTACCGATTTGACTGCAATTTCTCTAACAACTTTTGACAAAGGAAACATGTATCCCATAAGCGTAATTATATTGTGTAATGATCCGTGTTGATGGCGTGTAAAAGCCAGTCAGTTCTCAGTAGTCTACAGGTAATTTTACAAATTTGACAGGTTTCGTGTGTTTCCCAATCACACTGTTTGCACATAAGGAGTGCCAAAAAGATTCAAACCAGATGCCAGAAAAGCAGTAAATCAAAACCGTACAAAAGCCTGAACTTTTTTTACTACTGATCATACAAAAATGTATACTACTTTGCTTACAAATAGCAACACCGTAATCGCACATCCAGTTCCTTCGCCAAGATTCCCCAGGAAATCTATTTCCAAAAGGAGAAACTGTATTAGAATGGATTTCCAGCAGTCGCACGAACAGCTCCTCAAACGGCATATGAACAATATACATATAGAAGAATGAAAGGACAAAAACATAAAACTTTTCTGAAGCTTAAAGCGCCAAACGCCTAATAAAAATGAAGAAAAGTCGGAGACAAAGGAGGAAGTCACGTTAGTCTCAAAATCCTTTTCAACTTTCCCTAATGCAATTACAGGATCGTTGGCCATGACTTCTCTTCCCCTCAGTCTTCACTCTTTCTTCTTCTCTTCTTCTCCTCTCCCTCTTTCGTATTCTGTCAAGTCACTATTAAAATGGTCAATAACCCTACCCCTTCTTACATTGCTCACACATATAACACCAAAATGAAAATTTGTGGTTTCGTTTCTCAACATTTTTTATTTGATGATTCAAACTAGCCATTTAGTTTTTCGAAAGAAGAGGAAATGAGGAAGCGTATTTTTCTGCTGAACTCGTTTTTCTCTCCCATCCACACAAATCTCTTTACGTTAATATAAACTAATCTCGTATGAGCCTGTCACATTAAAACACGAACTCATTCTGAAATACTTTTAAGGAATAATAAAACTGCCACTATCCGAATCTTTTCACTTTTACTGCGCCTCGAATAATTTTATTGCTTTGCTCAGCTACATAATGTAATGCACATGAGAAAATGGGAGCTTGGTACTCGTTGTCGGTTCCCGTAATTTTTGCGACACACTAACTAAATTGCGATATGGTTGATGGTGGTGGTAGATTGCGTGTGGGGAGCCAATATGGGAGAAAGATAAAAAAAATTTCCCTGCCATTACCACAGCTTTGAGTACTATAATTTTAATTTTTAAAGCGAACACTTACATGATAACATAAGATAGCTTAGTTGACCCATTTTTTCAATATATGCAAACCTTATTATTATGCATTAAGGTCTATAAAGTGTTCTCTTATGAAATGCTTTCACTGACCTATGAAATGCTTTCATAATGGCATATGAGCATGATTTTTATATAAAACAATTAAATCTGCTACAGCTGCTACAATCAAATAAACAATTCCTTTCATTCCATCCTACATGGTAATTTGAAACCATTTCCGGAGGGGTGACGTACATGGATATTCCCATTACCCAAAAATGCTCACTTAGTGCAAAATCATTCAGGCAAGGCTGCTTGAACGAAAGTAAATTGATGATGATGATGCGCCACTGGAGGACAACTGGAAACGCGTGGCGAGAGAAGTCATGTTTCGGTACCTCCTGTGAACTTTCCCAGTAAAACCGCGCGCCAACAGCAATTCATTAATTTGGATCTGGACGTGTTTGATTCAGCTTCAAAGGAGAAAGTTGTTCCAAATAAAACAAAAAGGCGAGAAGCTTTTAAAAAGTATTGCAAACAAACGCTTTGTGTTTAATACCGTTGTGACGATTTATATAATCTGCTACTTGAACAACATTCGGACGCTTAATCACATTCAAAAGCTTGTAACAAAGTAAAATGTCTCCTGTCAACAGCTCATACATCTATGTTTCCACTGTTCACAGAAGAAGAAATGAGTTTCTGTGTTAGAGTGCTTAATTACACTCACAATTTTAAAACTAGTTATTTAGCTATTTGAAATTCATTGTTTTACTAAATGCTGCAAAATGAAACTTTTCTACTGCTTAAATGCAATAGTAACATATACCTAAAGCGGGTGTGTGGAAGTGGCGAAATTATATATTAAAAAGTGATCAGCTTTATAACGGCATTCAAAGATTAAAATAAATACCTTGTTAGTAAATTGGACAGTCATCACATCACCAAACCTAACATAAAATAGTTTCAGCGAGCCAATAGCAATAAGAAAATAAAAGCAACAAGAATGTAGCATGATTCATCTACGGACAAACGGACGAACATGAAAAAAGTCTTTAAGCTCATATTACAGTGGTAAATATTGTTGTTTTATTATTAGCATAAGCATGTGTAAAAAAGCCCTTTTCTGTATGTTGTAAATAAGTTTAAAAGCAAACATTTATCCTTCCCACATGAGCGTCAACTGTCAGTTGCCACTTCATTGTAACGGTTGTTTTCGCTACAGGCATTTTCACATTAAATTACTACAACGAATACAAAATGCGTTAGGCATGCAAACCGATTTGGGTGATGGATGTGCTGCTTTCATACAGACAAGTTTGTAAAATAGTTACTGTATATTACCCAACCACGTACTACTATTACATGCTAATGTATGTATATTCGTAATGTAATGCTTCTAGCATTCAAAAAGGAACCGCAACATTACGAAGGGAGGAACACACACCGCCACTCATTTCACTATACACACATGGCAAACGCAGCGTCAAAGTGAAAACTCTCCCCCATAAATATTTTTGAGTGTGTGTACGTACGTCATGACACGTCTCACAGTACCATAATGAAAAAATTCTAACCGAGTTTGACATTTTGTATACAGTTTCAATTAATTATTTTCCACTCCCATTTCGCTGGAAATAATAATTCCATTTTTCTCTCAGCTGTAAACAAACGGGAAAAATAATAGGATATCTACACATATGATGATCCGGTGGAACGTATATCATGTGAACTTATCTTCAGGAAAAACAAGTATTCCATTGTGACCATTTATGGTCACATAGAAAGGCAGTTTTCTCAGCAATCTTACTTAGATATCTAAATAATTTGCTTCGTGCCGTGCTTGAAATGGAACCCAAGAGAAATATTTTCTAATGAGTATTTTGGTTTTACTTTGGTAGCCGACCATTACCGTCATCCAACGCAGACTATATCTTGTAGCGTGGCTGCGTGTGTACAGCATATTACACATTGCACACATGTTTCACTCTCCATTTCAATATCAATTCAAAAACGACATGACCTTTATTTATATTGCATAAACTCATGTAAAGGGATCGTAATGTATATACAGACACGTTCATACTACCAGCCATACACATAAATAAATGAACAATTTAGCAAATCAGAAACACACTTATAATCAGTCAGAGAGCAACACATATACGCGTACGCTCACACCAAAAACAAAAATAACGACAACACGAACAAATTTGTAGCTACTTCCATTACTCCATTCCTTATGATATTTGCTCACATTTTTCTAAATGGTTTATCGTGCTGAAATGGTTACTAATACATACACGTCTTGTTGCGTGTCATGTACAGATGAAATAGTTTACAAATGAAAGCAACATTGTTTATGCTCCCGTAGGTAACCAGACCGCAACTCATTTGTCGTGAAATACAATGCATCAAAATCATGAGTGAATTATATGTCTAATAGCTGCTAGACCTACCTGAATACTTTGAATACCTCCTTCATGCCAATTCGTTGCCGGCAGCTATATTATTGTTGTAACTGGTGTAGTCAGCAGTTGCACCGATTCCGACACCACCACTTTTCTCTATGCATTTTACCACACACGAAGACCATGGTTAAAATATTACTTCCCACTTGCTCTCTTGCTCTTTAGGGAGAAAGTGACGATAATAAATTTATATTTTTCACTAGCATATTACCCAACTTTTTTGTTCCATTTATATTGCCGTGTATACAAATCCGCCATGGAATACGAATAATACTCGCGATGTTACTGTAACTAAAAAATAGTAACGGCTCCCTTGTTCCTTTTCTGTATTTTCTCCCACTCTAGTTTCGCACAAAATTTACATTACACATGTTACACATGTTGTTTTTGCCATTTATTTCCCTTCATGTAAATTTGAATAGCCCATTACGTATAAGTGTATTATGACATGAACAAGGCAAGCTCATACACACGGCGATCGAGGATCAAGTATATAAATTGTAATTTAGTAATGTTCTTCCATATATTTTTCTACCACATGTAGCATTTTTACAACTTTCCTTGTACTCAATCGCATTATGATGTGTACATATTCTGCATAGTTATTTGGTAGGTAGCATCCGGATTTACTCTAACTCTCTATCACAATTTTTGGTCTAGTCCAAATCACAAGGTTTGTCATCATAACATACGCATTTTATACGTGGAACCCATTCACCCAAAAGTCGTTGTAGTAGACAAGCCTATGTCAATACCGAATGGCCATTTGAAAAAAAAGATATGTATCAAGGACAATTATTGTACAGTAATAATGGTGGACGAAAGGATGCCTATCTCTACAACTACTTGGATTTCATAGCGTTTTGCTTATTGTAATGGTCTTCCTAAAGACATATATATAAGATTTTATATAAAGCTTTTAGGAAAACGGGGCATTTGGTATTCTGATTTTGTCGATTGGTTGCGTACTTTACAATAAAAGTCATTCACTTACTCAGTTACATCTGCTGTTGCTGAGTTGGTGGTGCCGTAGTGGTATTACGACATATTATATAGCCTCTTGTGCATTTTTGTGGAAATGGAGAGACAAAAGTGACCCGGCTTTCCCTTTAACGGTATGGCATAGAAGAAGAGAAGCGATTGATCCTAAAAACTAATATATGTGGAATATATTGTATCACTATGTCGTTTAGCCATGCAATAAAGGAGCTCTCTTCTCTGTTCGCTACCATTACCACGACTTTCTTATGCCTTTTGTGTCCCGCAACATTCTTGTGAATGGGAGAAATGGGAAGCGAGTTGACTTTTGTGTTTCTTTCCGAAAGAGGCTGTTACTCCACTAGCTTTTTAAAACAGCGTCCAGAGAAAGTAAATGTATGGATCCATTGTATTTATGCACAGTCATAATATCTGTTGAAAATCTTATGAACTTTTCGGTTCACATAAAATTAGGTCTGTGTGTGAGCACATAAATCAAAATAGGAATTTCTCCATCTCTTCCCCATTATTGCATTATGTTTATGTTACACAATATCTTTGAATCATGAAAAACGGGCGTTTGGCATTAGTCATAATTATACATTTAGAACCTGATTTAGCTCAATGTTATTATTAGCTCAAAACGGTATATATATGCATTATTATTATGACCGTACTATTGCATTTCATGAAAGGAAAATGATGATGGTGGTGGTAAAGTTAAAATACATATTGTACTCATCTCGCATTGGACTGCGTATTATGTGGATGTGTGTAAATTTATGCGGCTATAATAACCATTAATACTTTGTTTAAATCGGCTGGGAGGTTTCCTTTACAATGGACCCTGTAATAAAAGGAGTACATTATAATACTATCGAGCTATTGTGCGAGAGTGAAAGCATTGCTTCTCCAGAAATTGAAGGAAGAGATGCTAATGGAACACGACAAGAAAGTAGCAGGGAGAGAGAGAGAGGGCGAACATAATAGTTCTGCCGTCTCATGTACCAAACTACTTATTACATTTTAGAAAGGCATTGGCTTCCTATTTATGAGCGTATGGAACAACAGTTGTTGCTGCTTCTGTTGATGCAGTAAAACGTAAAATTTCCAACGGAATCCTCTCATGATATGACCATAACCATAATTAACAAGCAAACAATATTGTTTGGTCTGGCAATACATTTACAAAAACGACTGCTACTGCTATTGAGGCTCGACTTGGACGAAAAATGCTAAGCCGTCCGCTCAACTGACTCCCAGAGCGTGTACACACACAGAGAATGGTCCATTTCTCTATCCTTTCTCCGTGCAGACCCTGCGGAGGTCAGGATATATCCTCCAGCATTAATGCCGAAAAGAATGGTACTTTATTTTTATGAGTTTATTATGCAACAAAATCAGATGGACTACATTAGCAGGATTGAAAAAATCCAGAACCCTTTGTTTGAGACTGAGCAAAGGAAGGAAGTGTTTTTGTGGAGAATGAAAGTAAAAGCTTATTTATGTTTTGGTGAAGAGATCTCATTGTTTGCTCTTTTATAATCAAAAGTGGAGCAGGCAGGCAGGTGGAGTGGAGGTGAGTGAGTCAATATGCAATAGAGAATGGCTGACTAGAAATGGTAAGGAATAAGAAAGGAAAGGTGAGCAGATTTCCCTACACTACCATTCAACATAGTAGCCAAAGAGAGATCTGTGCACAGCAGAAGGGAAAATATCTTTTGCGGTTTTCCGTTATGCTTTCTTTCCACTCTGTATAGGTTTTGAATGTGACTGAAAGAAAAACCGCTACCTATGGTTTCAAAGATCAAATCAAATAGGATCAGACAAGGGTTGTTCCACAGGAGACTAGGTGAATGACATCATGAAATTCAATATAAATTGGATGCAAGACCTCAAATATACCATATGGAACAATGAAAGTAAACTGGCGGAAGCAAAACTACTTCTTTAGTTTCAACGACAGTCTACTTTCCAAACGTCAAACTATCAAGCAGAGAAATCTTTACTTTTGCTTTACACAAATATGTACACAAACACAATACATTATGCATATAACAAGTTTACAGGTATAACATAAACACGGCACGATTTCTTCAATATCTGTCTATCTATCTACCCTCATAATATTTTGTCTGTGTTTCCATTTGGATTTTTGTACAGAAAATGTAGAACCTACCGAACTATCAACAAAATCACAATATACTACGCCATAACATTCGTAAAACTATTTACATTATACGTGTTTCCCTTTTGCGCAGTATATTATCTATCTTGATAAAAAACACATCATACAACAAACAAACCTTATTTTCGTAATGGTAACACCGAAAGCAGAACACAATAATGCTGCTGTTACTTGGCTTCTCAACAAAATAATATTTTGCCAACTTTAGAAAGAAAAAGTGTTATGCATCAAAGGGAGCAGAAATAATAATATCATCTAGCTCAAAGAATACTAGCTGGTGGTGAGCTGCGAGTGAGTAGAAGCGCAGAATGCAAACCAAAAAGGGAAGACAGAAGAGAGAATGAAAGTCAATTACAGTCAAGCTACACAGCACGTCACCAAAATGCAAAAAAAAGACAACCACAATGAGCTACCAGCAAAATAACAATAGTTTCCATAAGATAACAAACATGATAGGGAAGAAGGAGAAAGGAAAAAAATGAAACATTCATACAGTTGTTTAAAAAATGTAACAGAAAGAAGAAGAAAAGGTGGTGATATCATTGCTGAGTGCATCTTGAGCTTGAAGATAATGGGAGTAACAGCAGTAGAACAAACAAATCTTGCAAAGAATGGGAAGGAAGCTAAAGAAGAAAAAAATGCAAGTAGGAGGAATGCATGCAGAGTAATATATACATCGGCTTATTTACACAGTCTACATGCATTCTATCTACACTTTTTCATGGAGCGAGAAAGAGAATAAGGTGAAGTGCTAAAGGTAGGGTTATCTTTTGAACGTACCGCAACATCGTTCAAGATATTTCCGGTAGCACGTTCCAACAACAATAATAATAGGATGCCAAGATTGCCAAGAAAGTAACGCGTACGCATATATTTTTAGCGGTGAAACGGGGAGCAGAATGAATTTTGTTCATACGGGCTGTGTCGAAGATTAAAACATGTGATTTCCTTTTCCAGCAGCTTGGTGCCTATATGCATGCGTTTTGCTCGCACGCCATGGTGGAGAAAGGGATGGAATTACTAAAAAGAAATAAGTAGTGCGCTCATGTTGACTTGCAGTGAAAGTGAGCCTGCTGCTTTCTCTGGTTCCGATTCTGTCACTCGTGCTGCTACTCTTTCTCTACACCGAGCCGAAGGAGAGAGACATTGTTATTGTAATACGGTGCTCATTTTTGGCATACGATTTATAATAATAATGGAATATGAAAGAAATGTATGGTAATAATAATGTCGTATTAATGCTTTTCTTGTGCGCGGCTTTTTTTACCAGTTTATGACACATCTCAAGAAGAAGAAAAAGCATATTTTTTAGAATAATAGTTTGGAGGAGAAGATACAGACAGCAGGAGAATATCGTTTCTATCATCACTCACGTTTTAATAAGATACCTACCCTCTCACTTTACCTCCGGAAGAGAAGAAAACCCCTTTTCTTCGATGTTTTGGGCATCCAACAAGAATATATATGTAGGCTCAGAGTAATGCTGATGTAATACTTTAGTACACTGTATGCAATTCACAGATACTTAGATATACACAACACTCACTCACAGTACAGATCTGATGTTTTTATTAGTTTTCCCTTTGGACTAAAAATCCTTTTTGCTTTTGCTTCCTCTATACCAAATAGACTGTGATGCCGTCGCCACGAGCAAAAATATAGAGCCTGGAAATAGCACTTGGGACTTCTTTTGAAAGAGATTTTGTGCAATCCAATACACCCAGAAAGTAAGGAATACGTACGAGCATACGAGCATTCCTTCTTGGGCTTCTCGTCTCGTTTTCATTTTTATTCTCATATATTATTTGTATGATAAGATAACTCTTTCACTCACTTTCATTGCAACACACCATTTGAAATTCTTTAGTAGGTTATTTTAAAGCAATGTGTATTGGCAAACGCTCCCGTTCCATAAAGCAGTGCAGTTACTGGACGTTGAGCTTTATAGTTTTCATATAAGTTATATGATATAAATTTCAAGAAATCACCATTTTGAGATTTTCTGTACAACTAACTATCTCAATGTTACTTACCATCAGATATATATGTATATATATTATGAAATAATCACTAGCTTTCCCTGTCAGAAACAAGTTTCATCTAACACAACACAAGCAAGCCATGAAAAATACATTCTCGCTAATGAAATAAATCTATTTTTAAAATATGTCTAGAACAGGGTTTTGGAAAGACGCAGATAGGTTAGCCTTGTAAAGTACAAAGAACGAAGCGCCCCAAACCTAATTAAGCACATTTGTGCCAAATTAGATTGTCCTAGTTAAAAGTGTATGGGCATACGAAAATATAAAGGTGGTTAAAATATGTTTCTTACTTTAGTACATTTAAAGAATATTATAGGAAATTTCTATAGGTTTTATTTACCAATGTTTTTGGTTTTGTGCCATGCACTCGCAGATAATATGTCTGGATATTAAAACGATACTCTATTTTAACTTTTGAAAACAAACTTTGAAACCTAGCTTATTTTTCTCTTACAACATGACAAAGTATGTTAACCTGAAAGAGTACAATCAATACACTTCCCACGCTCTGTCACACGCATTATTGATGCATCACAAAACAAGGATAGTTGCTTTTGAGAGGGACATTTTAACATAATCGATTTCCAAATCTTTAATCATTTGTGATAAAACGAACGACTGAACTTACATCAATCAAGATGACTAACAAAGTAAAATGAGATAAGCTACAAAAATGCCTCCACAGATACATTTTAACCAGATTTCTCTTGTGGAAAGTAAATTATAAGTCCTTGTAAAAATCGGTGAGTTCTTTTGAAGTTTTTTTTTGTAAATTCAGTAGAAAGGAAAATTTTAATCACTAACTTTCTGGTTGGCAAGCTCATGCAACACGGAGAGAAAAGGACATCATGAGAAAGCTTTAACTTTGATTTTTTTAAAACTTGCTCCTACAAGCACTTTTTCTATATTGCGACTTTCATTACTACTGCCATGACCATGTAGTCTTTATGTTGATGATGTTGCTAGAAAATACCACGACGAGCTTGTAAATACGACATAAAGCATACATTCATCTTCCATCTCTGTAAAAACTTGCTGCGAACAAAATCCTGTGAAACATCAAGAACGACGAAAACGGATTCTGCTGGGCTTATACATTCTTATTTGGTCCCTTTGAACACAAGTTTTTCTACACAACTGCAACCATGTAAAGTGAAAGGCTTTGTTTGAATACAGAATATAGGCACACCACTTTGCACACTATCATCCGCATCCGTCTATCTACTTACTAATGGGCACAGCTGCAAAATTCATGGATTTCCATTTACTCTCAACGTTAAGTTGTACATTCCTTCCATTCCTTTTGTGTGAACTACACCATTGTGCATGCTATTATCCCATATCCCTCTATACTCTATTTTAACTTTTGTCCTGCTCCTGTGTTTTGCGTCAACAAGTAAAAGTCGTGTACACCCAAATGTGCATTGTGAGAAGTGGGATTGGGTAAATAAAACGTACAACAGAGTACACAAGTCAAAGGGTGTAATTTTCTATTATTCAGTAATGGAAAAGGGAAAGAAGCTGCATTAAAAGTGAAAATCCTAACAATCCTTTGATTTCAGAAATAAGAAAGCTGACCATGATTGTTTGTGATGGCAAAATGTTTCGATCTGCAACCAGCTACATAAGCATAAATGCTATAAAACTGTGAATTTCATATAACGCTTGAATCGCTTAGTGTGCATCTTTCATCTGTGTTACTGTATTTTATTCTTAATACTGTTACATAAAACCTGATGATCCATAAGCTTGCTTTGGGTACATTCCACCTGATCTTCGTTACCAAAAACTTATTACGTTTTATTGATAATTGTTTATTTTTTTAAATCAAGCTATCAAAAAATAAAACTCTTTTAAGTAATATTTTTATCACACTCTATTACATACAAGTTTTCACAGGCAAGGGGAGGAATCACTACTGTTCCGTTCCGAGACGAATAAGTTTTCTTAAACGAGTATACTAACCTTTCGTCTTAAAATTTACTCTCCACATTGCATTTTCAACTGGTTTCATTTATAGTTTGTATATACTTTTATGATTTGACACCTGAATATAGAAAAAGTGTATAGGTATATGTGTAATAATACCAATTGCTCCTCCCCATTCCACTTTTTGGTTTTTATCCTTTTTGTGAGAATTAAGTGGAAAAATATTTATTTCACCGTTTTTCTAACTAACAATTTTCCATTAGACTTTCGTGGATGCTTCGGTTTGAACCCAACGGGAACTCTAGAGACTCGAGCAAGAAATATCGGAATGAATCCATAACTTTTTCTCCTTTCTTTCGATTCCTCCGTTCGCGGTCGTAGTGGTGCTCCAGGGACGAAGCTAGAGAGTATATATTCTGGTCGAGGAGCAAGAGAAGGATTTCAGTTTGAATTCAAAACTTGCTGTATACCTATTTTAACTTAGGCACTTAATATATTATGTGTGTAGGAGCTTGTGGCAGGAATGTACCCTGCTATGAAAAGTTATCCCAGTTAAATGTAAGTACAACATGGTAAACCGAAAGCAGCCGTGCAAAATAAAGTTTACTTTTTGCTCACTTTATATATAGTTACTAGCAAAAATCGGAAGAGAGGAAGCATAATAGGTTTACAAAGTAAATATTAAATAATGTACACGCACAGTTCACGAAATTTCGTGACGGAAGCTCAAGTAGCTGTCGTTTTTAGTTTTGCTTCTTTTGTTACTGCCAGTGTGCTTCCTTTGTCGAGTTATTGTGTCTGAAAACATCTACTTTGGTCTTGTGGTGAAGATGAGAAGGGGTGGTGGTTATGTCATAATAAATAAATATCTTGAAACTGTACACAAAACTCTTAATTTTAGATGCGTGCTGATTCGACACTTTGCTAATAATAAAGCTTTCACATCAGTCGCAACATAGCTAAATAAATGTGTGTCCTTTTCACTCCAATTCTGTATTTCTGTATCGAGCTCTATTGCCACCACCACCTATAAAACGACTAGTTCCTCAGTTCCTGTTTGTTGCTTTCCCTTTACTGTTCTTGCTAGACTTTTGCCAGTCCAACTATTATTATTATTATAAGTTTTTACATAAGTAGTTTTACATGAGTCGCAAAGTCAAGGGGAGAAAGTTGAGGAACAGAGATAGGCTACCTTTCCCTCTATATACACAGCGAGGAAGAAGAGAAATTCAATTTCCTGTTAGAGGAAAAGAACAACAGATTGCCTGTCCAAAACTTTTCATTGCATTGCTTGTAAGTAACTTGTGTGCACAACTCATTAAAGAAAGTATTATGACTACGACGATCGGATAAATATAGCAATGTCTACGAGCAAGCAGAGTAAACATGTTTGTTGCTAAAAGCGCTATAGACAACCAATAGTATTTTTAGGAATGAAGAAAGCATGCGTATAGACACCAGATTTGAAGCTTGGCTGCCCTTTCTTCATGAACAAATTAGTGAAAAGAACGTCAAGATTTCTCCTTCTGGAAGCGGACCCAATACTCTTTTTGCCACCAAAATAACCCCGTGTTAGCTAAACCCTAATTCTTATCACCAAAATTTGCCCC
>JAHZMV010006180.1:0-15138 GCA_027743765.1 Coecobrya sp. COE2
GGGGAAAATTACATTGATATACCTATGATTTTTTTTGGGTAATTACATCATAATTGTTTTACTAGATTGAAATAATAATGTTATTCTTAGTACGACAGAGCTGCATATTTATACATTTTTTTGAAAGATTTTTTTGTATATTTTTTGTATATTTTTTTGTATTTTTTTATCATATTTTTTTGTCTAAGCAGAGGATATGTTTTTTTAGTTAAAAAAACATTTTACAGTTGATTTGATAATTACAATGATGAATTGATGAATGTGTATGATTTTTATCTAGAGAAGTTGATAAGGAATTGAAATTGAATCCATTTGAAGTGAAAAGTGTTATATAAAAAAAGTGACGACATGACATGATACTCTCACTTCGTCTCATCTCTCTAACTTTTTTCATGTCAATCATTACCTTCTTTGTTCACACTTACTCTTCTGCTGAAGCCGCTGTTGTTTAATGGATTTTGTAGACCATGTAGACGTTGTTGGTGTCGGGAACGTCAATCATTGGGCTGTCTGGTGGAGCAGCGAAGAAACCCATGAACATGAATGTACGGATCAAACTTGCTGTAATAAGAAAGGAAACAAAAAATATTCCAAGTATGAGTATACCGCAGTCATTAAAGTAGGTAATGACATGATAAGAAACAACACCTCGTCGCACACGATAATGCATGATTTTTTTGTAATTTAAGATGATATATTATAACAAAATATTTATAATTTTTTCATTTACCTCGATCTTGTCGCTCCTTGGAAAAGTAGACAATGGCATGCTGGCAGAGAAGAACCTCCTCAGCATACTCCAACAAAGCAACGAACGCATCCTTACTGGCGTCTGGCAAGCATCCATGAGGGACCTCGATGTAAAGAGTGTTGTTGATGTAGGTCGTTTCCCAAGTAAGAATAGTGTTGTTGGTCAGGTAGTAACGCACAATGATCCTGACCGGTTCCCCTTGTGGCAAGTTCTGCTTGGGAAAATATTCATAATCAATGTCAATCAAGGGCTGATGAAAAGGGCCCAGATCCACCTCCATAACACGGAGGGGATTTTTGAATAGCTCGGCGGAAGACTTGAGAATGCCAGGCATTTTTTTTAATTGCAAAAAAATGATCGAGATTGAGATATTTTTTTAGTCAGGCCAAATCAGATTCTTAGGCCAGAATGAATGACTATCCTGGAAGCAGCTAGTTACACTTAAACACTGACAGTAGTGATATGAGTTGCTAATTGTTTGCAAATTGTTCATAAAACAAGCACTGTTTTCTATATCAGGTTTAAAATGCAGAGCTAACATCAAATATTATAAAGTGACGTGGATGATGGAGAGAGGAGCGTTGAGGTTGGTTGGTTTCAGCCCGTTTCTGAAGAGAAAATGCCGTTTCTATCCCCGAGCGTGTCTTTTTAGCTTATGAGTTCCAGAGAAATTTTTTTTTATTTTAAACTCTGGCGTCCAATCGTATTCGCTCACTATACTTGTTACAATGGACAATTGCACACCTGCACCGATTACTTTTTATGAGAGTTTTTTTTATGGTTTCTCTGGTATTCACCAATGAACGAATGGAACAACAATAAAATTTATTTTGAAAAAAACATAACGGGCATCCAGTATGCTTTAAAAAATATTGTCCAATATATGCGCAACCCAATTTACCACTCTATATATTAATAATAAACAGATATTTGTGTGTGGTGTGTAGTCTGTCATGTAATGAAAAACGCAAATTATTTAACTTGTGGAGGAAATCAACCCTTCATCATGAAAGAGCAGTACTGTTCTAATGACAAAATATCCAAGAGCCACTGAAGCAATGTAATCCTATTTCATTTTGTAAATAAAAAAATGCAGAAATAAATGGTAGCAATTTTTCTCGGTTGGGTTGCCGAATGGCCAGAAGGATGTTTAAGATTTGCTTGTATAATAATAATAATGTAAACTACGCCACCACTCTCTGGTCGGTGTTGTGATTCATGTAAAAAGACAAAGGCACACTTGCCACGAAAAAAGTTAATCATGCAAGATATCTGTGTGTTTATGCTACCAGAATATATTTTTATGGTAGGAATGACACGAAGCGTAGAATGGAAAATTGAAAGATGAAAGTTCCATTCCCACGTTCATTCAAGCTCAAAAGCCAAAATAAATGGACATAAAAAAGGTCGTTATGGAGTAGTCATAATAATAATAATAATAATAATAATGAAAAAACTATACTTCTGTAAGCTTCATATTTTAAACTACTTATCTTCGTTAGATTCATCTTATGTCATTCTTTCTTCTCTCTTGTTAAAAAAGCTTATTTAGATTATGTACCCGAATTAACAAGAGATGCCTGTGACAGTCATAATATTATTGTTCATAAATACAGATTGCAAATTGCTCTGTTTATGTTTATCTTCTGGTAAGTCTACCTACTTAACTCTTTTATCTATATTAGCAACTTGAGATTTCTCTATATGAACTCTAGCAAGGAGGAAAAAAGTAGTGCCAAACTGATGATGTAATGATGACGTGATTTCTTTTACTGCGTTTCAACGAGAAGAATTGCTCGGCATCTTGCATGGAATATTCTTTGGGTATGTAAGTTTGTATGAATAGAAAAATGGCGATAAAGCTATCAACCAATATCGATAATAGTAATAATAATAAAAATGAAAAAAAACTGGGCCAAAGATAACTGTAGCAAGTAGTAAGAGAGCACAATAATATTTACAATGCTAGAGGATTGTATGTACCTGTATCAATTCCTGAATGTCATCATCATCATCGTAATCATCACAACTGCTACTGCTGCTACAACTACTACTGCTGCTACTGTCGTCTAAGATGGATCCCCGTCTTGATTTAACAGAGAGCTCTGTAATTTTCCCCACCCCGCTGCTCCCTTCCGGCGAAGCGAATGCGGTGTGGGGCTCATCACCGCAACCACCGAGGCCCGGAACCGAGGGTGACGATCACTTGCTGGCTCGGGGCGGAGATGAAGGAGGAAGATGAGGAGCAACTGTGTTTTGATCAAAAAAACCAATTAAATCAATTTTCAGTTTAAAAAAAGATTTTAATAATGATGACTCATGACGCACGACGACAAACAACAACAATTAAGGAAAGTGTTTAATTTTAGTTTATGAAAGTAATATATAAATTTCCGTCTTACCTTTCAGTACTGTTGACAGACATGTTCATGTCTAACATTTCCGGTTTTAACCGATTACTACTACTAATACTACTACTAGCAAAAACGCTCTTCTCCTGGCTGTGTAAAGCAGACAGCGTGTTGTTCATAACGTACATAGCACGAGTACTCATGGTAATTCAGGGTGGCGTTAAGAAATCAACGTGACAGCAAAAATAAAGAAATTCACCAACTTCTTTTTAAGGAACACGGCAAAAAATTCCTGATTGAATTCTATAGAGATGTAGAGTAGTATTAAGTAACTGATGAAATACGGTTGTTAAAATCTGAAAGGAATAATAAAAATACACATTAATTTAATTGACAATTTACACTCATTAGGACAGCACAGCAATTTAATTAACTGCCTGAATCTTAGACTGTGAGTGTGTGTGTGTGGGTATTTATACTTTTAACGAACATTCCCGAATGCATGCACATGAATAGAATAAACAAGCATCTCATAAATATAATTTTTCCTTCCTTTCATTATCTCATATTGTGTTATCAACAAACTGAAAAAAACTGACGATGAGTAGGCATACATGACGCTCGCTGTAAACAAAAATGCAAAACGCATCCCAACATTCAAGCACGTATACCAAAAATACCAACGGTGGTGGCGGTATCATGTTACACTTGTTTGTTTGTGCATTATCCTCAGTACAGAAAATAAAGTTGAATATAACTTGGAAAAGATAATTATTGTAATACCCCATCATCGTCATATTACCATCATGATCAAAAATGAAAGCAGCATTAGTAGATGCACCGGAATTTTCTTGAGCTATGAACCTCTTATAAGAGCTTGAGAATGATCCTGAAGGAGGCGTGGCCTGATTATCATCCATTATCATTATCATTATAAATATTGTTGTAGTTATATAAACTGACTCAAGTACTTGATGGGGTAATGATCAGCAGAAGAAAAGCATTTTAATTTTAACTCAATTTATATATATCATCAACATAGTTTTGTTACTTTAGTGGTAACTTTAGCGAATGCCCAGTGCGCGGCGCCGTAAAATATTTAATGTTTAAATTAATCATGATTAATTAATGATGAACCAAGCAACTTGTGTGGTCTGACGAGCTGGTGTAATTAAAAAATATAATATACCTATGTATGCAAGTAATTAAGCAGGAATGTCGCCATTTTTTACAAAAAATATTTTAGTTCCTGAATACATGGAAAATTTTGTCATTAAAATCTATATGCAATTCCAATACCTAAAAAACAATGGCTTCTTTGTTGTCAATACTAGAATTTTTGGTGTTCGTTTTGCAAGCATTATGGAAATACCGTTTTATGTGAAATGTTGGTAAATGTAATTTTATCCCATGTCATTTTATTTCTTTGGCTGCAGCTGCAAAACTATATTGTTGAAATATTTAATGCAAATGTCTAAAAGTCAACCAGAGTAGTCTACATCTAGCATTGCATTTACACTTGCCAACAAAATCTATGTATTTTTTTTCATCGAGTGACTTTGTCATTTAAAAGTGTCAATGTTACCAGCTAGTTCAGTTTAAAGTAATATTACAGAGCCCAGTTTATATAGGTTTACAGTCAATTTTTTTAATGCTTTTGTACAGCTTGTCCAATTCATTGACAGTCCATATAGATTTTTTATTATCGTAAGACTACTGACTCTCTGTCTTATTTTTTAAGTAAAGGTTGTTCAAGACTGAAAATGTCACATAAATGATTACTCATGACTTATGTTCTACATCAACCATCATTTTTTGTCTCCGTGCATATAAAATTGTTTTAGCCATACCTACAGCTTTTGTAAGTGACTTGAGCTCTGGAAGTTGGGAATTGTATGAAAATTGATGACAGTGATTGGTTGTATTCCTGATCATTTTTTTTTAATTATGTAGATGACCCTTGGGGCATGACCTTAAGGTTATATATCGAGTAGAACAGGAAAGTTACTGTTGTAAAATATTCATCAGTTATTTTCCTGCTACTACTAAACTGACGTCTCGTTCTCATTTCGCCCCGTTAGCCCACACAAAAACCCAGAGATGAACTACTGTCCTCATAGTATATGGCCCCATCTGACATGTTTTAAGACGAAGAGTATTACTTTTTTTCCCCTGGCCTGTCTACAAAACCAACAGTCTGCTCTCAATCTGAAATACACAATTTGCATTTGCAGAACACTATACTATATGCTGGACCACTTGACTCTCAAAATAATGTGCATTACTCTCTCGAGGAGAAGAAGTGCGTCAGTCAACACATTTTCAACTTTTTTACGGGGAAATGAATATTCATTCATAATAATAACATGGTCAACGGTGAATTGTGTAATGAATATTATTTGGTAATATGAATTGCAATGGAATCACCAAATGGCAAAAATCTGACCAAAGCAAACCCCACAATAAAGAAAATTAAATGTACGTTTAGAAAAGTTCAATATCCCACTAAATAGTTATCCTTATCAACTAAACTCGCATCTACAAGAGCATATATAAATAGAAGATACTATTCACTAAAAAAATGTGGACAAGTTAGGAAAGTCCGAATTGTAATGGACCCTGCCCTTTTCCCTCCATACTGCTTCCATGCATTAAATTATTTTCAGTTGTGACTCGTAATTTACAAATATTTTCCCATTATTTGCATATTTCTTGAGGAATGTACATAAAGCCATTTCTCTCTCTCCACATGCCATGTTGTAATGGAGTACAAGAAAATAATATCTAATGCTCAATGTGCATGATACACACATTACTAAAACAGCAAGTTTATGAAAATCATCAGAAATACAAGTCAGCATAAAAAAATTATGCTTGGTTGATGTAGATACATCTCTTGGACTCATATTTCTAGCAACTACTTCTTTAGTTTATTGGAGTCAGTATCTTATATTATTGCCATTATACAGCTCCAAGAGACTGTATTTCAGTATAGAAGTATTGATAAAACGGACCAAAAAATATACAGCTACATTACCATGACTATATCATATACCCTACAACCTCACTTGAGCATGAGCACCTGAGACCTACTTCCATCCAACTTTATCATCCCGTAATATGACAACGGGAACTTAATAAATGCAGCTGCAGTAAAGTCATTTGGCTAATATAATGGAATGATAGCTAGTGAGCATTCCTGATTCTACGACGTAATTAAAACCTTTCCGCATTTGATATGATGTACCATTAAAATATGAGTAGTTGTCTTTAATATACTCTCAGACGTCTACTTCCATTAAAAACCATTTTCCGGAATATGAGGCGACTGATTTGAAAATCCTTTGCAAAAAACTGTTTGTTCGCGATACAATAAGCTTATCATAAACAGGAATTAAATAGCTTGATAACTTTGTTTTCATGAAGTCGAGAATCAAAAGAAAAATAACGCTAACTTTAATTATTTTCAATGCCCAAAAATATTTTCTATAGAAAACTGCATCCAAACTACAAGATATAATATTAATTGGTTCAGCATAGTTGTTCATTGTCTACCTACCACAACAAGCATACTACATCTGCATTCTGTTTTTATCATCAGTATCATGACAAAACGAAGCTGATTGCACGTGACGAGTCGTCGACAACTGCAGAGATGATATGATGATGGCCAAGTGCGTAGAAACTATACTTATTATCTTTGGCCACATGCCACAACGTCTTTTCATCACCAAGAGCTTTAAAATAAAAATAGATCAGTATACGCTCGTGTTGGAATTATAAGATGCATTGGAATGAGAAAAAGCGATGGGTATGAATAAGAAACTTGTCCTAGGGTTTGATCTGAGGGTGACCGAGGCAAGAATTTTTTGAACGATTTGATTCACCACTACTGAGAAAACATTCCATTATTATTTTGGACTCATCTCAGCAAAAAAGGTACATAAAATTATAAAATGGCGACGGTAATGAAATAATCGTATGATCCATAATGCAATCTAATTTTAGTAAAATGAGTGATGAAAAAAACCGTAAAAAGGTATAGTTTGTATACGCGTGGGAGTAAAAATAAATCTCTATTTTTATCGTTTTTTTCTTCGGGTATACCTTTTTTCCATAAAAACTATTATTAGCTTCATAAAATGTGCAATAAACTTTTCATAGCATTTTTAAAATTGTAACATGATTATAATAATGAAAGCCAGTTACAAAGGTCATTACATTCCATTTTAAAGTAATTTTCC
Source organism: Coecobrya sp. COE2 (assembly GCA_027743765.1). Lineage (NCBI taxonomy): Eukaryota > Metazoa > Arthropoda > Collembola > Entomobryomorpha > Entomobryidae > Coecobrya > Coecobrya sp. COE2. The sequence continues at coordinate 7,347 of JAHZMV010006180.1, forward strand.
TTTACATTTTTTCTGCTCTGAGGCACATTATGTATTTTACGTAAATTTGAAAAGTAACAGAAAATCAATATCGATTAACGGAACATTCAAGGTGAAGTAGAGGTTGATCTCTAAAATTTTCAAATTTCACCTTCAAAAATACAACCTACTTCCTTTTTTCACTATGCAATTCTCCCACCACCACCACCACCACTTATTATCATTTTTGTCCTTGCATTGTTAACTGCATCCTAACAACAATATATTATATAACCGTCTCGCTAATTAGATACTCTATATCAATTGCAATGCTCTAGACACAACATTATTATAATTGCTCACGTCCACGTAATTTTCCATTATTTTCCTAACTGCACTACTCTACCTACCAATGCACTATACTGTATCCTGGACTACCTATCCGCTGCCATTTTTCCTATCCTCGGAGAAAGTAAATCCCTACCAAAAACTTTCCCTTGGATTTACCCAACACTTTTATATACATCTAACCAAAAATCTATCTAGCAAATCACAATTAGAAAATATAATTGGAAATTGTTTCCTCTTACCTTTTAACAGACTTCCTTCCTTATTCAGAGAGAAATAACTTGTGTGAAAACTGATGATATGGTCGATTGACGTCGTCGATCCGAAAAAGTTGAGAGAGAGAGCACAAGAAAATCCGTGGGTGGACTATAAGAGGTTATGTGAGTATGTGTGTGTTGCAGAGAACAAGACAGAAATGAATGGCGCAATAAACTTGGTCGCTCCTCGTATACAGTTATATATATACATGTCTAGTAAATAAGTGGATGTATGTATGTGACCATATCTGAAAATTTTGTAGATTATAGTTGTTCTACAGTTTTTATGTATATTATTGACCCAACAGTAGAATATATATATAGCACCTAAAAACAGAGCCAATTCTCTGTCTACCAGCTCGACAACAAGATATCATGAACATTGTATATATTTTTTTCAGAGTTTGGAACGAGGACATGTATAAAAGGTAAATAGGGATACAACAGGGAAACATGCTTTCCACAGGAATAAATTATAATGCAGTTATGCATATTAATTTTTTCATATCAATTATATATATTATAGGACTGGGGAATGATAAGAGCAGATTTTTGTTTCGATAAGTGGTTTGGATTTTTGTGGCACAAACATTGTCAGTCATATAGTCATTATAGTTTCTTGAGAGAGGGATATACTGCATTGATTTTCTTGGATGTGTATAAGAAATGTGGGCATATGCATATAAGCGGATATTATATACACACTTGTAGGTAGTATATAAAAAGGTGTAAATCTGAAGGGGAAAATGCTTCTTTACGACGGATCACCAACATCGTCGTTAATACAAACAGCAGAGCAACATCACTGTTGACTTTTTGACTGATTTGGCTACTTAAGACTCCACAACCACAAGGATTAATGCTGTCCATAAACCTATATAATTATATGCATCATCATTTCAGATTTTAAAAACCTTTGCGTTTGCTATGTAATACATAACTTGCTTATATTAACTCAAGTGAGTAAGCAATTGCGAGTAAAAGTTTACTGATTCAGGCAGACTTTGAACAGTAAAAGGTTTTCTTTGTGCTGACTCCTCATTACTTTTACATGTCTGCTTCGAACAACATTATTTGGCTCTAGAGTTTTCTTTTACTTGCTCAGCTTATCAGGGCGATTCATGCAGACGACGACAAGACCATGAACATTGAACGATATGTCATACTGCATATTATTATAATAATAAAGTTTATAAGTACTCATAATGAAATTATGATTACGTTTAAAATAATATTTTTGAGTGGAATGAGAAGAAAAAATGCTATTTATGGTACATATTCTTATCCTCTTGTCGTTAAAACCAGCCGTTTGACATACAATGAATACCCAGAGGGATTATATTGGGATTATCGTTCAAGTGACATGAACTGTTACACAAAAACCTATGACACTGCCACGCACTGATTCATCTTTTTCTTGGTGATGCATAATACATAGTAATAATAATAACTTTTGTATGGATTGTTGAATAAGGCAAGAAAATGTGTTTCATGAAAAAAAAATAAAACAAAGGCGAAGAAGGAGACAGAAGGCGAGAGAAAAGATTATAAACCAGAACAACAGGATTTATGCTGTTTGTAATTTTTATACAGAATATTTGTCCATTTTCTTGCAATAGAGTGTGGTGTGCAAAGAACTCGTTGATATTGCATGAGTTATAGTTGTTGGCTTTATTACGAGTTAGGTATGAGCCGTAACGCCACAACAGCAAAGAGAATGTCGTATTAATATGAGATGGCCAAGCAAAGCAGAATTGAAGAGGGTCTGTAAATATTTAAAAATAATTATATTATATTCATGCGTAGCAAGTGAATGATAAACAGGGATCTGTGTAAAATAGCTTTATTCTTCGTTACTAGTATTCTTCCTGGCCCTTATTCTCTGTTGACGGAGGGGACATTAAAATAAATTTTATGAACTTACATGACTTATAATGTTGAAAAATGAGAAAACGATTTCTAGCGACTAAACAAATTATTAATGGCCCCCAGTAGCCTTCGAAACAATATTTCGATGTATAATGATTAATCATTAGACTTACTTGTTACTTAAGGCAAATGTAAACTTTTGATTGATTTTCAGAGCAATCATTATTACTAGCATTCTATTACCAACTAACTGGATAAAGGGAGTATTATTTAGGAAAAACTTCCTTGGGTTAATCACAATTTGTTTAGTCGCCAGGGAATTCATTTCAAATAGTCCGGTGGAAACTGGACAGAGAACAAGAAACTAGATATATAAATTGATAATATAAGCTAGCATCATTATATCCTTGAACTATGAGGATACACAATGGTTATGAAAACATTGATTATCGTTTAGGGTCAGACAAAATTATGTAATTTCTTGGAATAATTAAGTTAATATTTGTTTTATGCCTGTCAGTGTATAAAATACCGATGCGTATATTACATGCATTTCAAGAATTTCCAACAAATGTGAATAATTTCGTATGAGCTATACTTGAAATCCTGCTAATTATTGATGGCAATGCAACCAATACTGGAAATTGTTGAACATCAGTTACGGACGTTATAACGGCTAAACGCCTATGGAATGTACAGAATATTCTTGTGAATTATAGTCGTGATTTTTTTTATTTAAAAAAATGTATTTAGGAATAGTACATTTTATATGCTAGTTCATAGTTTCTATATAATAATATATATATTTTCTATAATATGCATGTGTATACTTTACTGTCCCCATCCTTTTTATTTTTTATACTCCGTACAACAGTTTCATCATACAACATTAAAGTAGTAAATATTATATAATAATAAATAGTATAAATATATTATCATCGTCGTTATAATAATTATCAACTATTTAATGCATAATATAATAATAGTAATTATTATACTAGTACTTTACACCTATTTCATTTACTATTTTTTATTCTTATTTATTTTTATAGCAAAAACGGGTTTAAATATCACGGTCATCATTATAACAATAATGTACTTTTTATTAATAATATATTATATAATATACTATAATTATTATTTACTATGTATAATATATATCTCTAAAGGCTTCGTATCTTTAACAGGACCATTAAATTAAACCACCCAAAAAAAACAACTTCAACAACAACAACGACAAAAGAAGGGAAAAACGACACAAAAAAATTTGTCAAGGATTAGAAGACACGCCACCTAAAAATCCAACAAAATAATTAAAATCCACATCCGGTCACCCCTTTTCATCCCCCAAAGCATATATTTTTTGTTCCAGTAGTATCAACCCTCACGTTTCATTCCTCATGATTTTTATATAAACTACTCCTAGAGAATACATCCCCTTTAAGGGCCCTTGCCACACTCCCAATACCAAGTTTCTTTTTAATTATTTCTAAATATAAATCAACAGAAAATCATCAACTATTTCTCAAAAGCATAATTATTATACCAAATGATTTGACTTGAAGTCACTCATTATCATGATCATATTTAACAAACCATACTGGCATATAAAAGCATGCATGGTTATATGTAGTTTTTCTCTTTGATTATCTACTTTGTTTTTTAAATGAACGCGTGAGAGTCATTGAACAATTATCATTTAAAGTGCATTTTTTCACACGTTCTCCCTCTACCAATTATAGCCCTTTTGTTTTATATACCCCCTCTTTGTTGCTTAAATACTCAAAAAATAGGATAATTATTTAACAATTTTCTCAAGTATTTTTTTTCTTCTTTTTGTAAATCATACTATTATTTATACTAAAGGTTTAATAAGATTAATAACATTCTTATGTACAATTTTTCTTTTTCAATTCTGTATCGTCCAACGTGTTTACTTACAGTTAATAATATAAATTATAACAACAACAAATAATTAATAAAAAATAAACAACAACAGAATAATAATTATAATAATAATAATAATGTTTTAAAATAGCAAATAACTATTTTAGTTGCGTGTGTGTGTAAAGTAACAATTGATTTTACCTTGTAGCATAAAATGTTTTTTTAAATCTGTATGATTCCTACTACCACTGGTCCATGGCACAAGCACCCATCATCACCTAATTTACTTTTAACTCTACATGAAAACTTTTTATAAATTAATGGTAATTAAGCATATATAATTAAAATGTATAAATGATATATAAGGTAAATACAAAAGATAATCTTGTTGCTATAGTTTTTTTCCATTGCTGTACATAAAAATGGGCGACAAAAAATTGGTTTACAATTTTAAAGAGCATATTTAAAAGAGTCATTATATTTGAGTGGATTATATCTGTCCAAAAAAGAAAGCAATATAATAATAACATGCTTTTTTAATGATGAGCAGTATATTAGATTTTTTAATTATTGTTAATTACTATTTTTTTATGTCATTGTCAACGTCCCAGAAAAATAGAAATGTAGTTAAAAAGGAACAGTTCTATTTTTTCTATTTATACAAACTAAATTACAATTAGAAAATCCTTTATTCTGTCTCAAAATAGCGTATATATCAATAATTTGAAGTTAATTGTCTGATGTTACTTTAAACACCGGACGAGCAGTTAAAAAGTAATGTAAGAGGAGAGAGAGAGAGTGTGTGTAATTGTGTTTGTGTGAGAGAGAGAGAAGAAAGGCAAAACTAACTTAAAGTACATTTTCCGTTTTTGCTTTTCTGTTACTGGTATTGTATCAGTAAATAATAAAATATTAACCATAAAAATAATAAAAATGATTGAAGTGACATACAGTTTTTTATACTTTGATTTCAAAGTAGTAGTAATTAATTATTACTTTCCGACTAGAAACTCAAGCCCAAAACGGGAGATCAAACTAAACAACGGGATTTTTGTTTTCTTTTCTATCTAGTATTTTTCTTTAAATTAATCACTAATGCCTTTTTCCGTGTTTTTGTAGAGTAGATTTTAATGTTGTGTGTGCAACAAAGAAAAAAAATACAGAAAAAAGAATAGGAATAATTAATGACAATAACAACAAGATTTTTTTATATATCTGATAATATAGCAATAATGATTATTACATGGGTAATGTTAAAGTAGAATGATAATAATTATAATTAATGATTTTGATAACCATAACGAGGTAGATGAACTATCCTTAGCCATAAATACATTAAATGTTGTAATCCTTTTCTGCCTCTCTTAAAAGTTGACACCAGTCCCATTTCAAAAGAAAGTATTTTTTTTTAAACGAAAGGTGATTAAGTGTTTGTGTGTGTCTTCTTCTTTAGAGTTTTTTTTAGTCATGACAGTGTCCACCGCTAGCGCCGTAGTAATGTTTTAGTATTGATTCATATAGTAAAAAGTAATTAATAATAATAATAATAAGTTTATCAATAGTAATTATAATAATAATAACAATAATAATGATAATAATAACAGTAGTAGTAGTAGTAATTTCTCAGTTCATCCATTGCTGACAATTGGGTGCACCACACAAGCAAGGGATTTTGTGCTGGTCGTCCTCCACCTCGAATTTGTAGTCGTATGAGAGCTCCTCCCCTCGAGAGATTCGTCTGTTGGCGTATATTATTATTCTGAGATCACGGTCCACCTCTACCGTTTCTGCGACGCAATTCGGATTACAAGAGTGGTTAATATAGCGAGCAAGCCCGCCACACAACGTCGCGTCAATCACGCGGTTCTCGTCCAGTCGGAACATGTATATTCCTCGATTCTAAACAAGGCAAACAACAAATCGTTAGGAAAATGGCCTTTTTACTTTAAACCGCCTGCAAAAGAATTTGGTGTAAACTACTTACTGATGCCTCATATTTCTTCTCTCTCAATTCTGCTAATTCCGGTCGAATAATTTCTCCAATGTACTCAATAACCATGGTATGTTTCTCAATGTCTTTGGCAGCGTATAGCCCAAGTCCTTGAATTTTTGATCTGCAATCACCAAACAAGTAACAAATTAGAAATTACAATTTCTGGGTATCATTGCGCTACCATTTTACAACGTAGAAAAATGTGATGACGTACCTGGCCAAGTAAACGTTATTTCTCCACTCTTGCTTCATCTTTCTATACTGTGACGACTTGGAATGTACAAACTGCTTAGAGTAAGGACACGCAGCCTCACTAGAGATCACAGTGGATGTACTTATCGTTGACCGAGTCGGTCTAGTTCTTTGAGTTTGCGGTCTTTTAAAATGAGTCCTTAACTTTGGCTCGGATCTTGCACAACCAGTTGGATTGATAGCCAAGGGCAGCTCCAGCAAGGGATTCCTTCCGTATTTAAAATGATAGTCTGTCAGCGTCTCGATGCCAGGTAGGGATTCCAATACCTATTAAATATAAAAGATAGATCCATTATAGATTTTTGTAAAGATTTTGCGCTAATGGAAATTAATAAGATTATATCCACAAGTGTATGTATGTCTACCTTGACAATGGATGGTTCAGTTAGCCCAAACAAATCTTCTCCGGTAATGTACTTTGGGAAAACTCTGATAATTTCAGCACAGTTCCGTAATCTCGAAATCGTTTCCAAAATCTGAAACCAAGCTGCCTGCGCGGAAGCAGCCTTGACCACATGCTCTTTGTAACCTTCCTCTTGGGCCGTTATTCTAAACTCTGGTTTTCCGTCCACATCATGAATGGAACAAATATACTGGCATCGTTTGTTAACCTTGCGCATACTCCAATAGAACCGAGCCTGTAAAAATATTTCAAGATAAAGTAAAATAAAGTTCGAAAACAAATTTTGTGTTGCAACAAAATTATTTAGAAGCATCGACATCTCCAATAACCTGTAAAAAGTGTCATTCCCGTTTAGTCAAGTCCAATAATTAACATTTTCCTGTAATTGTTCCCTGTAAATTTGCAATTAGCCTTACCTTCCCGGTCCATCTGAGACTCCATCCCCTTGAAGATGACAGAATATGCATTCCCTGATATCCAAAGGTACCTTTGTTGGCATGGCGGTAATTCCCATTCTGAATAGCATTTCAGTAACTTCCTTGTCGGTTGGTTTTTTATACCGGGTTGGCGGCAAAAACGTACTACCCCAAGTCCTGTACCGTGTTCCCTTCCATTTCTTATCCGGCTTCTGTGGACCATTCTTATCACCAGAGATTTCTTCCTTCACTTTAACCTTTGCTCCTTTTAGGTCGCCTTCTCCCACAGACATTTTGTTTTTGACCTTCAATCTTCCTTCCTTTTCATTCTTGACATTCTTTTGATCTCCAGGATGACTAACAATGGCAGCGGCCTTTTCCTCGTGCGGGATGGCAATTCCATGCGTGA